>SSNP01000068.1:756318-766318 GCA_006937955.1 Pachypanchax playfairii
GTGTGTGTGTGTGTGTGTGTGTGTGGGTTTGTATTTCTGACCTCCTGAGGACCAGTTTCCTGACTTTTACTATCTTTCTGGGGTCCGAGGGTTCTTGTGGGGACCGAAGCCTGGTCCCCATGAGGGGGACTCCCCTTTTTAGGGTTAGGGGTTAGGTTTATAGGTATGGTGTGAATAGAGTTTTAGTTAGTCTTAGGGTTAGTTATAGATCAGTAATGGTTAAGGTTAGGAAAAGGGTTTGGGTTAGGTATAAATCTAGTTACTAAAATCAATGGAAGTCAATGGACGGTCCCCATAAGGATACCAAAACACACTGTGTGTGTGTTTGTGTGTGTGTGTATACACTCTGGATTGTATACACCATCATGACTGAAGCTGTTTGAAGTCTTCCTCATGTTGTCTCCTTTCTCATGATGATGGACCATGTTTAGATCAAATGGGATCAAAGATAAATATCTAATTATTCTCTATTTAAAATCTTTGCTGCAGTGATTTATTGGTTGAAATCAGATAAAAACGGAAGTCTCTTCATATCCAAAACCAAACTGACTTTTTTCAATCCCACACTTCTTTCCCCTACTTTCCTCCCACATTCCACAAGAAGACACATGACAGCAGAAGAGGAAGTGCTATGAATGAAAGAGAAAGAGTTTAAAACACTCTGAAAAATTCTAACTGGTAGATTAAGAGGAATCACGGAACAGAGAGATGAGATTAGCTCAACTCACAGGGAAAGCATGTCAGAAATGTGGTGTGTGTGTGTGTGTGTGTGTGTGTGTGTAAGACAGTGTGGGAGCATAGCTAAGCTGGTGTTTTACAGGAAAGTGAGCTTCAGTCTAACAAGTATGAGATTGTTGCTTTAACTGAATATTATATTTCTATTTCAATTTCTGAATGAAAGCCCCCATCCCCCCCCCCACACACACACACCCCTCTGTTAAACGTTAATGTTAGAATTTAGTCATATTTGGAACATAGTTGGGTTTATAATTAACAGACTTAGTTAACATAAAACTGTTTCTCACAGCTCAGCAGCTGTTTTCTGTTTAATGTTTTATTGTTTTATAATTATGACTTTAGGAAATGACTCTTTGTGTCAACAGAGATGTAACACACACACACACACACACACACACACACACACACTGATCACATTCAAACTTCATTAAAAAATACTCCAGAGGGTCTATGAACACTCACTTCCTCCTGCTGGAGTCTTTAAGTTAAATGACTTGGATAAAGAAGATAAACAGACTAACTCACATATCGGCGTAGCTTCTTCTCTGGAGGGGATTTTCTCAGCCATCCTTCACACACCACGTCCCCGACTCCGCTCATCCTGAAGAATGTTTACAGCTGATGGGGTGGAAGCAGGTGGAGGTCCAGGATTCTTCAGAGCCAGACTCCAACAAACAGATCCGATCAGTCAGTCAGGCATCACAGTTCTAAAACAGCTGACTGTTAGTCCATTAGCTTTCCAGTCATTAAGAACTATAGAGATGTTTTGACCCCAAGTAACTCAACAAGCCCTACAAACGTCAGTGTGATCCAACATCCAGCAACTTGATATTTCAATTAGAAGAAGAAGATTCAAAAAATGCGTTAAAGCTTTCAGTCACTTTCGTTCAAACCAAGTTTCTCTTTCTGACCAAAAATAGAAAAAATAAATTTGTTTTCAGTTTAGCGTCTTCTCACATGGCAGAGCAGCTCTGATCGTCCAGTCACACCTCTTCCTGACTGAGTTTTACTTCCCTGCAGTCTCTCTCTCTCTCTCTCTCTCTCCTTCTGCTAGAACCAAACACAATACCTCAGCTCAGACATTCCTTCTCTCCTCTCCTCCCTCTGTTTCACTCCTCCTCTTCCTCCTTACTCCTCCCACTCTGCTCCTGTACTGTTAAACAGAATCTGAAACAAACATGTTATACACTTTGGAAAAACAAAATATCTTTCTTAGTAATTATGAACTGATTAATAAACTCTGATCAAATTAAATGACTAAAAAAATTCAATAATAAAATATATATACACAAATTAATATTTTTAAAACTAATATTTTTAAAATTAGTAAAAAATCTGTGATTCGCTACATAAAAATCACTGGACAACGTTACATCTATAATTCATTGAAATAGTTCCATTAAAATCTTTAATCATTCATATAGTTGTTATATTTCATCTGTTGTTTTAGTTCATGAAAAATAGATTGTGAAATATTATTACACACACACACAGTGTGTTTTGTTATCCTTATGGGGACCGTCCATTGACTTCCATTGATTTTAGTAACTAGATTTATACCTAACCCAAACCCTTTTACTAACCTTAACCATTACTGATCTATAACTAACCCTAAGACTAACTAAAACTCTATTCACACCATACCTATAAACCTAACCCCTAACCCTAAAAAGGGGAGTCCCCCTCATGGGGACCAGGCTTCGGTCCCCACAAGAACCCTCGGACCCCAGAAAGATAGTAAAAGTCAGGAAACTGGTCCTCAGGAGGTCAGAAATACAAACCCACACACACACACACACACACACACACACACACACACACACACACACACACACACACACACACACACACACACACATACACACACACACACACAGACACACACACACACACACACACACACACACACACACACACACAAGTGTGTTTTGGTATCCTTATGGGGACCGTCCATTGACTTCCATTGATTTTAGTAACTAGATTTATACCTAACCCAAACCCTTTTACTAACCTTAACCATTACTGATCTATAACTAACCCTAAGACTAACTAAAACTCTATTCACACCATACCTATAAACCTAACCCCTAACCCTAAAAAGGGGAGTCCCCCTCATGGGGACCAGGCTTCGGTCCCCACAAGAACCCTCGGACCCCAGAAAGATAGTAAAAGTCAGGAAACTGGTCCCCAGGAGGTCAGAAATACAAACCCACACACACACACACACACACACACACACACACACACACACACACACACACACACACACACACACAAGTGTGTTTTGGTATCCTTATGGGGACCGTCCATTGATTTTAGTAACTGGATTTATGCCTAACCCAAACTCTATTCACACCCTGAACCCCTCAAAAGGGGAGTCCCCTATATGAGCCCCGGGTTTCGGCCCCCACAAGAACCTTGTCTCAGGGATCTCTCAGTCTCTCTCCTCAGTTTACACCTGGGATCTTATCTGATGTGGTAGATCTGGGTTCTGGTGCTTAGAACCTGCTCTTGTGCTTCCATGATGAACCTCTGTGTTCTCCTACAGTCCAGTTCTTTATAGACACTAGTAGGTTTTCTTGAGATCGGCTACTACACTGATGCTTCAGCGGTACGTTTCATGTAGGGGCTTGTCCTCCATGATGGTCCCTCCAGTACCTCGTCTTATATATTGTGCTCCTCTGTAGCACCTCCTAGTGGTCAAAGATGCAAACTGCACATCAACATGTTGATAACTCTGTGAGGAAACACGTCATCTCTGATAAAAAGTAGATTTTTCATTTTTTATTTCTAAATATAACTTCAATGAAATAAGTTTTGTTGAAATTATTCAAAGTTTTTAACAGTAAGTTTGTGAGGAAATTAGAAGTTTTATGTTAAGGGATTATAAGGAGCCCTTAAGAGGGTTGTCCTCTTCGGGACTTTGTCCGTTTGTAGAAGTTCTTAGACTTCTTAAATTTTAAAATGTCTGTTTGTAATCTTGTATCTAAATTTAGATTCTTTACACTCTGTTTTAACCAGCAGCTGATTTCTAACATGTTTATGTATCTGTTGCACATAATGCAATACGTCAGCTGTTAATGACATAATGAACTTGATGTTAACACTTCCTGTCACCATCAAACGGTTTACCCTCCTGAGGAAGGAAACTCCTCCCAATTTATTTGACATTATCAGCTTCTCCCAGTTTAACTCACCTGTCCTGAGCCAGAACACATCCACCCGCCCTCACATCCACTTCTTGTGCAATAAAAACTGCATTTTTTTGGACATGTGTCATATTTTCAAAGACTTTGACAGAAAAATAAAAATCCAGCTTTTTATTCGACAGCTATATGCAGGTATAGAGACCTACCTGTTGATTGTTTTTGGGTTCAGATCTTACAAATCTTTACAAATAAAATGCTTTCATTTGCACGTGTCACTTCTGCAAATCAACAGCATTCATGTACATCTGCATTAATGATTCAAAAATAAAACCAGCTGTTGCAAAATCAAATCAAGTCCCATAAAACTGTATTTAACTACCTCATATTTCACTTTTCAACATCTCGGGCCGAGAGATTCATAAACGAGAACATCTGTTTGTGTTTTTGTTGTTGTAGAAACACGGTGACTGAATTTGCCTTTTGAAATGAAGCATAGAAAAAGATAAATTGTGGGCTTGTTTACCAACATGCAAAAACATCCACCGAGCGTCCACCAGCAGCCGCATCAACACACCCACTGAAGATTGAAAGTATCGGATCAGATAGCAGAGGATAACAGTCTGCGGCTCTGTGATACAGCAGGGACAAGGTTTGAGGAAAACCCTACAGACAAGGTGGGTCTTCTTTAGAATTACCATGACATGTTCCAGGTTTTATTGGTAAGAGTTTAAAATTAGACAATTTGTTCAAAAAAAAAATCTATATTTTGAAAAAGAAAAATTGAAGAGACGTGTAAAGTCAAAAATCCACAGAAACAAAAATTTGCAATCATGAAAAAAGGAAAAAAAGAACCAGGTCAAAATATAAAATAATGTGTTTTATTTGACTTTTGACACATTTTGGGGACAATCACAGATAAAAGAAAAGTAATAATAATCTTATTTGAACCCTCTTGAGCCAAGAGTTGTAGATTAGCAACAAATTTTTCCTGTTACTGAAACTTAATTTGAGCCTAAGAGGGTTAGAATTTGCTTCAAATTAGATAATTTGATTTGAAATGAACTAAATGTAAATTATATATATTTTTTAACTAAACTGGTTGGAACAGGTTTATATGAGCTACAGTTTTACATTCCACAAACAGATCTAACATCTTTTCTTTCTAAAGTCATTCAGTATCACTCTTGTTTTGGATTGATGCAACAAATCTGAATAAATGTAACTTTTAATTTTCCACAGAAAGCAGCTGTTTGCAAATTCTGTCTCTTTTCAAGAAACCATCAGATCTGCAGCTGTGTTCTGCCTCTGGGTGAAAGAGGCTGACTACCAACCTGAAGGTTGCTGGTTTGATTTCACCTCCCTGCAGAACTCCCTCAGCAGAAGAGATACAGTAAATAAAATGTTTTCGATGTCTGATTTTGTCTTTTTCTCCTCTAGTCATGTTAGAAAACTCTTCATCCTCCAACGACTCGCTCCCTCCACACTTCTACATCAGCTCCTTCTCATATGTCAACTGCATCCTCTCCAGTTCAAACCTCCTCAGCATCTTATTGTTCTACATCATCCACATCATCCTCTTACTCCCTTTCAGCCTCCTCATCTTCCATCACTGTCTCCAACAATACTTGAAGCTATGCTTCACCTCTGCAGTAAAAACAATGAGTCACTCAGACTTTTTTGCCTGTCACATGGTTCTGATAGAACTGATTGGAATCTCTGGGTACACCGTGTCCTGTTGTGGGACCTATTTGCGGGTTTCTAGCTTGCTGTTAACAGGATTTTTACTTACTAGGTTTACTTGGTTTGGAGATACTTTCTTCCTTATTTTAACCTGTCTGGACCTTTACCTGGCTGTTGTTCATCCCATCACCTACCTGAGTCTGAAAAACGGAGGAGGGATCAGAATAAGAACGATCATCATTGTTTGTTTTTGGATATCTTGTTTTGCAGGAACTTTTTTAAGTATGAAGGGAGTTTTTATCGTCATAGATTTGGGTGTTTTGATATTAGGTTTGACTGCTACCTCCTTCTTCAGCCTCTCTGTTCTCTGTGTTCTGATTCGTCCAAGTCCAGGAGAACAGGGCGGAGCCAATGAGAGGATGGATAAATCAAAGCTGAGGGCATTCATTACTATTACTGGGATGCTGGGACTGCTGGTGCTCAGGTTTTCCTGGGGTCTGGTTTGGTCTGCCCATGAGGCGTTAGGAGGAGAAGGTTTATGTTTGATAATAATTTATACATTCTGGTTGAATCTGCCCAGCAGTCTGATTTTACCTCTTCTGTTTCTACAGAGAACAGGGAAGTTCATGTGCTGCAGGAAAAACACTCCATAACGTCTTTAAAAAAATCGTTTTTAGTTTTAGTATTTTTAATATAATCCAGAAGTTTGTGTGTGTTTTTAAGTGTGATATCTAATTTGAATTTTCAGTTCATCTGCTGTGTGTTTATTACATTTATAGATGTAAATGCATGTAACAAAGAATATATTCAAAATATTTGTTTGTCCTTTAAATGTAGACAAGTAAACAATAAACATCATAATCAACCTGAAACTGATCCCCGTCTTCATTCAGTCCCAGACCAGTTTGTAACCAGCGTCTATGATCCAACGCTGATGGAATGAAGGGAAGCCGTGGTGTCTTTAGGAAATTTTTATTGGAGGGCCAGTTGGGGGCCACTGAAAATTAGGAGGAGGCACCAAAACTAAAAGTCATAACTGAATTTTGGGAAATGATGCTGCTGTAATAAGTCTAAGACTTTGAAACAGGGTGTTTGTGGAAACAATATGCTTTTGCACAAGTTTTGATGGATATTAATCAGTTCATACAGAAACACTGACTCCGCCCTCATGAGGCGTCTCACACCGCGGTCTGACTGACAGCAATATGCATTTTACAAACATGTCCGTCATGTATTTTTTTGGACATTAACTGCTTCCTTTGAAGGGGGGAAATAAGGGGGACAGAAAATGTAGCAGGGCTGCAGCCCCCTTGCCCCCCCCTTTGATGGCGCCCCTGATTGAAGATTTGTTCAACATCCATTTTGTCCATCCAACTTTTAGATTTTGCCTCTTTACCCCTCAGACTATCTACCCTGAACCTGCTCAGGTCTAAACTCCTGCCCTGCTGCAACCAAACCATCTGAATCCTTTTCATAACGAGCTACATCTTTAACACTGACTTCCATAAATATCAAACAGGAAACATTTGGCACAATGAACCTAAATCTGGAATCTGGTTGATGCATATTTTTTTACTGATTTAATTTTAACGGTGAAACATTTTAGGGGAAACTAATCAAGCCATGAGTAAACATCTTTTCTGCAGAGTGAGTCTTTCTGGTCTCGCTGCTTCCTGGAAAATTGAAAGAAGAAATAAGATTTGCCTACAGAAATGAACCATGCAGAAATAAATGACAGAGTCTAATTTTGCAGCATGCAAACGTCCTCATCACACAATCTTACAGAGTGATAAATTACACCACACTTACTTTATAGTTGTGCTACTAACTATTTGACAACCATCTGTAACTTTCACGTGCAGCAAGAAGCAAGACGAAGGTCGGAAATAAATCCTGCAGACAGGTGAGTTAAACTGTTGCTATACTTACAAATTGGGTAATACATGTTTATTAGTTTCTGATCTTAATTTAAACTTTAAATTATAATTGTTATTTTAAATTTCTAGGGGAATTTATTTCATTCTGTGATACAAAGTAAGTGCACCGATCATTGAATATAAAGAGTTTATTGTACCAACATCAGGAGAAAACAGGAGAATTCTTTGTTTTTGTTTACTGTTCCTTAAATAAACAGCAGATGAAGTGCAGTCTTGTTTTTGTTGTTGATAATGGGCTCGACACACAGGAGGAGACAAACAACAGCAATATGGGAAACTCATCGCAGCTGCTTTGAAAACCTGAAACATGCATCAGAGACACAAACCAGCGACGTTTTCGGTTCCAGAGCGACTGGCGAGTCTTCTGTGCTTTTGATTGGATGTCAGGTTGGAAGGAATTTTTTTGGAATAAAGTGAAATCTTACTTCTTACTTCTGACCGAGCA
Source organism: Pachypanchax playfairii (assembly GCA_006937955.1). Lineage (NCBI taxonomy): Eukaryota > Metazoa > Chordata > Actinopteri > Cyprinodontiformes > Aplocheilidae > Pachypanchax > Pachypanchax playfairii. The sequence goes on from SSNP01000068.1 coordinate 764,268, forward strand.
GCATCCTGTCAGCTCATTGGTCAGTCAATGAAACCTCAGCTGATTGGTCCTTGTCTGAGCGACAGCGATGAAAAGTTTACATTTCTCAACTTTCTGGGATCGCGTCACAGTTCAGCGTGTGCACGATACATGCACGAATGCAAAATTTGACATGCATGATTTTCACATTTCTCTCAGCAGGAGAGAGACTTGTGATCATCTCTTTGTCGATCAATGAATATGAATGTCACCTCTCGTGTCTCGAGCCCATAATGTGCCATATAATTACTAATCATTATTCAGGAAGCAGGAAGTGTTCTTCATACATGTTGTTTCTGTTTCAGAGATGCTGGTAAACTCGTCTCTCGGTGACCCGTCTCCCCCTGGACAACCCTCCACAGACAACTCTTCCTACGATGTGTTCGTGTACTGTCTCATTTCAAGACCAAGCTCTTTAATCTTCATTACAATCGACATCAACATCATCCTTCTCATGCTCCCTCTCTGTGTCTTCATCCTCCATCATGGTGTCACCAAATGGCTGGAAAGGCGCCCCTCCTCTTCCTCAGCAGCCGTGAGTCACTCAGACTGCTTCACCTACCACATGGTCACCATGGAAGTGATCGGCATCTTTGGATACACCCTCAACTTAACTGGTATCTGCAACAATAACTCCAAGATAATATTTGTTGGAGGTTTTTTTACATCCCTCACTTGGTTTGGAGAAATCTTCTTTCAAACCCTCACCTGTGTGGAGCTCTACCTGGCTGTCGTTCACCCCGTTACCTACCTGAGTCTGAAAAACACAAGAGGAGTCAGAATCAGAACCGTCATCGTTAGCAGTGTCTGGCTGTTAAGCACTGTAGGAATGATTCTAATGACGATGACAACCTTCTTCTTTATTATAGATTTAAGTCTCTTGACGTTCTGTTTTATGATCATCTTGTTCTGCAGCGTTTCTGTTCTCTGTGTTTTGATTCGTCCAGGACCGGGAGAACAAGGCGAGGGGCGGGAAAGGACCGACCAATCAAAGCAGAGAGCTTTCTACACGACTGGGGTGATACTGGTGGTGCTGGTCGTGAAGTTTATTTTTAATGTGGTTTGGGAGGTTATTTTTATAACAGGAAGAAGAAGTGCTTGTGTTGTAATGGCGGTTTGCGTCTGGTCCAACGTGCCCAGCTGTCTGGTTTTACCTCTTCTTTACCTTCACAGAGCAGGAACATTTATAGGTTGTAAAAACAGGATCAAACCTGGACATGAAAAATAAAATAAAATAAAAAAAACAATAAACTTAATCTCTGAAAGATGTCATGCATAAATTCTCCTGACAGTAAATTATTTGATTTCTCTTTCTGCCACTTGATGGCAGCATGTTTGTTGTTATCAAAAACAGCTGTTCTATGTTTATTCTACCTAAAACAAGGTAGATGAGAACACCAACAGCTGACCAGGTTTTTACTCAGAACTCAGACAAATGGTCAAATACAGTTTCAATTTCTTTGTGTTTTGATTTTCTTTAGTGGAATTTTTATTCTTAATTAAAATCGTCAAATTAAAGAAAACCTGATGAAACCTTTGTTGTTTAAATAAGATCACTTTTAAGATTACATTTGTTTTCAAATTTGAATATAAATGAGTTGAATGTAAAACAAGAGACAGTTAAAAATTAAAATTGGATGATAAGAGAAAAACAAACTGTTGTTTTTCTGTTAATGAGATCCTTCAGACGCACATTATAATAATTACCCCTGTCACGTCATGGGATGGGGGGGGAGGTTCGGAACATTATGCATGTCTTGTTTTGTCCATTTAAGTTGGTTTCATCTCACATTTAAATATTAATTGATAATGATAATTTCATTTAACCAGGATGTTTGTGATTTATTACATTTTGTTGAGATATTGTTCTGTAAATATAAAAAAACTATTCAAGTGGAGACAATCCATTTTCTGAACCTGCTTCTTCCTGTTCAGGGAGCTGGTGTATCTCCAGCAGTCTTTAGGTGAGAGGTGGGGGACACCCTGGACAGGTCACCAGTCCATCACAGGGCCACACATAAACAACCATTCAC
>SSNP01000068.1:768818-794639 GCA_006937955.1 Pachypanchax playfairii
TTAACTTTAAAAATAAGTTTTAGAAGCTCAAGTCAGTGAGGTCATAAAAACAGATAGAAGTTCTATATTTGTTCTGTTTATATGAAAACAAGCTCCAACACTGAGGAGTTCAGCGGGGCCTAGAGAGTATCTCCACACTCACCTCCCTCCCTCCCTCCCTCCCTCTCTCTCTAGGAGTTGGGTTTCATAGACTCAGTTACGCATGAGGTGAATCCAACTGGTTTCACTAAATCCTAGTCTCATCTCCTCACAGGTGGTGGGCCTAATCAAGGTGACCTCATGCAGTATATTTGGTCTCATCCAGTAGGGGGTCTTTGTTTACTGTGTTGGTTTAATATTTAATGGGCCAAACAGACGGAACCCTCTGAACTCAACACGTCCTGTCAGCTGGTGATTAATGATCAGCATGGTCTCTGATTTGTACTTGGAGGAATGCAAATATTTCTCCACTGTAATGAACCATAAAACATAATTACGAAGCACTGATTTGTTTTTCAGAATACCAAAAGAATAAAACAAGCCATCCGTCCATGTTAGAGACAAAGAGAGTACTGCATGTTCAATAAGTTCAAGTTGTGTCTGATCGTGGAAAGAAGCAACAGCAAGGTCAGAAATCAAACTACATACAAGGTGGGTTCTTTAACTCTAATATCACATGGTAGGGTTGTTTTAAATTTACTAATTATTGCTTGATTATATGAACAATTCATTAACTTTTAAATTTAACAGTATTGTGATTTTATTTGCCTAAATTGTGTACAATGTTCTCTTTTTGTTTTTTCTTCTGCTTTTTTTTCTTTCTTGCCTTAAAATTTGAAAAGATGAATGTATCATAGGGCAGATTAATTTGTTTTATTTGTTAAAAAGGACAGGCAATAAATACAAACGTTCTGCTTCTGCCTTTTCAGTTACTTTAAATGTAAATGTAAATGTAATGTTTTATTTATTATTTTATGTTATAAATAAAAACATTAATCAATTAATAAAACGAACGAACGAACGAACGAACGAACAAACAAACAAATAAATAAATAAATAAATTTAAACTTTAAAAATTTTTTTAAGACATGTTTAAATATTTTCTCCAAAAAAAAATGTGGTTCGTTTTTTGATAAAACACATAAAACGACTTTGTAAGAAAACTTTGAATTTTCTTTTCTAACATTTTTTTTAAGGCTGAACTGACTGTTTTTCTTTAAAACTGTTGATTTTAATGATTTTAAAATAGATTGAGTTTATATTAAAAAATAAAGTTTAGATGTTTGAGTCTCCATATTTTCCTTTTGCACCAGTTAAGCTGCATTTTGTGAAATCAATGTGTAGATTATGTGTGTGGCAGATTTAATCCATCTAATCATATCCTGCTTCTTCCAGATGTTGGAACGTTTTTTTACATCCAACAATGACTCTCTTCTCTATCAGCATCCTTCCTCCATGAACTCCTCTGCCCCAGTTTACCCAGACTGCTTTACCTCCAGACCAAACGTGTTTATTGTCATGGCACTTAGCATGTTCAGGATCATCATCTTCCTCCTTCTCAGTATCATCATCCTCCATCATGGTCTCCAAGAGTGGCGGAAAAAACGTTCCACCTCCTCAGCCACACCGATGGGTCACATGGACACCTTCGTCTACAACGTGGCCATGATGGAACTTCTTGGCGTTCTAGGATCTATTTTATTTTGTTATTATGTTTACACGGAGGATTCAGACGTGGGATTTTGGGGGGCGGTTGTTGTAAACTTTAATTGGTATGGAGAGATGTTCTTTCATACCCTAGTATGTGTGGAGCGCTACCTGGCGGTTGTTCATCCTTTCATGTACCTGATTCTGAAGAATGAAAAAGGAACCAGAATCAAGAATCTCAGCACTGGCTGTGTCTGGGTACTTTGTCTTGTAGTGACGAGTTTGACGATGCTGGTTAAAGATGTAGAAATCCTTCTAGATATCTGTCTCATGGTTCTCTCTTTTTCAGTCATCTCCTTCTGCAGCTTTTCAGTTCTCTGTGTTTTGATTCGTCCTTTCCCAGGAAATGAGGGTAAGGACTGTGATCTGGCTGACCAATCAAAGAAAAGAGCTTTCTTCACCATTTTGGTCATATTGGTATTGTTGGCCATGAGATGTATTTGTGATTTGTCTATGGCTGTGATGATCGCTATGGGAGAAACATTTAAATGTGTCATAATACTTATTAATTTCTTTATTCATCTGTCTAACAGCTTGGTGTTGCCACTGTTGTTTCTTCAAAGAACAGGAAAACTAGCGTGTTTTAAGAGCAAATAAAAAGCACTCAGAGAGCGCAGACCTCCGCCAAGTGGACATATTGTAGAAAGTACTACTGTATGTCCGTATCCTTAAAAAAACTCCTGGGTCCAAACAGCAATCTGGATCACCCCCAAAATCTAACCGATCGTTCCTTGGGTCATTTCTGACTTTCACTGAAAATTTCATCAAAATCAATCCATTAGTTTTTGAGTTATCCTGCTAACAGACAGACAGACAGACAGACAGACAGACAGACAGACAGACAGACAGACAGACAGACAGACAGACAGACAGACAGACATGTTACCTCCTTGGTGGAGGTAATAAATGTTAGATCTGCTTCACATGTCTCATAAGACCTCAGCTAGCTGTAACTCCAACTGAAAGCTAGATTTCAAGTGATTGTAACAAATATTTTGTGATGTCTTTGCAACAAGAACTCTTGACAGATTTGAACAGACGAGAACAGAACATTAAGAACATATGAGGGGGATCATCACCGCATCAGCAAAGCGTAACATCCGTGAAGTATAATGTGCGGCTGATAGTCGCCATGGGACAGTTTCCACTGGGTGTGAACGTGCCTCAGAAACTCTCCTAAATCTACGTGGCAGTTCTGTTTTTTATGAGATACGCTTCTAAAACGAGTCAAGCTCATCAGTTTAGTATGGACCAGACAGGAAATTAGGCATTCGTCAAAGTTAAAATACCCAGAAGTTTCAAAATAAAAGGATATGTGCAGATTTCCGTTTGCTTGACTACGAAAAAATACATAACCTGTGATGGGTTTGAAGTCTGTAGGTGGAGTGAAAAGACCTTCTAGATACATGCTGTCATCTTTCTCCCTGCTTGTTGTTGTGTGTACTGACGAAATCCCACGTGATTTTGAAACTCTCATGTGATTTCGTGATTTCCTGGGACCAGCTTTATGGAATGCTAATGNACAGACAGACAGACAGACAGACAGACAGACAGACAGACAGACAGAAAGACAGACAGACAGACAGACAGACAGACAGACAGACAGACAGACAGACAGACAGACAGACAGACAGACAGACAGGCAGACAGACAGACAGACAGACAGACAGACAGACAGACAGACAGACAGACAGACAGACAGACAGACAGACAGACAGACAGAAAGACAGGCAGACAGACAGACAGACAGACAGACAGAAAGACAGACACGCACACAGACAGACAGACAGACAGACAGACAGACAGACAGACAGACAGACAGACAGACAGACAGACAGACAGACAGACAGACAGACAGACAGACAGACAGACAGACAGACAGACAGACAGAAAGAAAGACAGGCAGGCAGACAGACAGACAGCGCGTGAAATGCTTCTAAAATGCTCCTGGTGAGATGCGGCTGATTTCACTAGAAAAATATGCAGAGGTACTACACATCTGGTGGAAACGAGGGGTTACTATAGGACAGTGACCAGCTAAAGTTGTTATTGTGTTAGTATTGTTTTCCTTTCTCTCATGGTTAATACTATTCTTTAAATGTACAATTTCATATGCAGGCTATCTTATAGTGTAAAACAACAAACAAAAATAATTTCATGTGTCATGTTGTGTTGAATAAAACTGATCAAACAAATTGGCAAAATGTTTTTTTTTTTTTACAAATCATTTAAAGCACCGAAGACAAATATTTTGAACTTCCCATAAAAAACAGAACCAAAAAAGAATTTTAACAATGATAGGTAAAAGATCATGGAACTAAATATTAATGCTCATCCTAAGTGTGCAACGAGAACATTTGCTTACTGAAATCTACTGTATGAGGTGGAAAGCCAAACCACATGTTTATTTTGCAACATGCAAAACCTCCGCTTCTATAATTTGATCTGTTGGTCAACAAAAACACACGCAATGAGGCTCTACCTCAAGTTACCCTGGAATTTTTAGTTCACAGCTGTCTCTGTCTCTGTCAATTATCTGTCATTTATCAAGAAGACGACTCAAAAAAACAAACACCAAGGTAAGAGTTCTTTGAATCCATATTACGCGAGCTATTTTGTTAAAACCATTATGCTTAAAATAGAAAATTTGTACTATTTCTCTTAGTTTTTTCATCCACATTTTTAGGAGTAAATTGTATTTTATTTAATCATTTTTGTGCAATTTGTCTGACAACACAATTTATCAACTATCCTGGAATATTAGAACAATAATCAACATAAAATCATATATTTCTTGTAAATCTACAAATTGTACATTTAATGTTAGAAATGTATATAAAACATGATATATGGTTGCCTGAATGATGTGTAAATATTTGCAGTGCGCAGCAGGGAAACACATTGATTTTTTGCATCTGAATATTTATTTTGTTTAAGACTTACTTACTAATTCTTTATAATGTTACTGGACTCTTTCATTCAGCATTCTTTATTATTTCATTTCCAAAATGTGACGGAGACATTTCATATAGACTCAGTATTCAAACATAAGAAAACTAAAATGCAGAAAAGTGGATAACACAATGTTTATTTTTTAAGCTTTCAAGGTGTTTCATCCTACCATCAGATTCCACCAAATCAGTCCAGTCTGACTTTGATTTAGCCATTGCTACAACTTGATTCTTCTCTTTTCTACCCATTATGTTATAAAGCTGCAGGTGTTTCTATTCATTTACCTGTTGCATGACACAGTTTGGTCCAGGCTTCAGCTGTTAGTGAGAGAGCTTCACATTTGACTCTTGAATCCTTTAATATACAAAGAAGTTCATGGTTGACTTGATAAGTGCAAATTTCACAGAAATGGTGGTTCCAAAACAACCACATATCATCATCCTTCCTCTACTTTGCTTGATAATTTGTATGAAGTTCTTCACCTGATTTATAGGTTTAATTTTTTTTAGGTGTGGCACTGAGACTTATGGTTAAATGCCTCCACCTTGTTCATAAGACATTGTAACACAAGTTGTTTGTTCAGATACAACTTCAAATAAAATGTTTTCTCTGAGTAATTTTCCAAACAACCTATAGTTTTCTAATTTTTGTGACAGAAACTTAAACATTTAGCATGCTAACAGAACTCTACATACTCTAAAATTGGAACTCTTGAAATTTGTGTAAGTTTCTGTGAGCATTGCACAGTTTTTGACTTGTATTTATAAATAGTATCCTTTAGGGTTAGATGGTGTTCTATGTTCTGTGAAAATCTCCCTACATTGAGGTCCTGATACAGTTGCTCTAGTTAAAAATGTTTTATTTTATTTAAACGCTCCAGACCAACAATCTGTTAAATTAGTTGCTTTATAATCAGACATGTTGAGGACCAGCTAATGAATGGAGTGAATTAAAACATCCTATGAAAGCAATAAGTGTATACTTAAGTTTTTAAATGCTAATTATGCATTTTGATATACGTAGTTTATTATATAAGTCACAGGCCTATGTTCGAAACCTGGGGGATAAAACCAGCTCGCTGTATAACATGTCCGAATTCCTATGGCTCACAAGTTTTATCCTTCCAGTTACAATAAGTTTGTTGTTTCTCGTTTATTTTCAAACCTCTTTAAAATCTTCAACACAGTATGATTCCATACCTGATTACCTGGTTTCTAATGTTTTTGTTTTTTCCTGGTCAGTAAAATTACTAGGACTCTGATAGTTGATGTTGATAGAGAGACAAATTACACTAAACATTGAGGCTCCTCAAGGATGTGTGCTAAGTTCGGTACTTTTCACTTTGCTGACACGTGACTCTACTGTCAATTTCCCAAACATCTCTATCAGCACTTCTGCTAAACTAGTTCAATGTTTTTATGTATCTGTCTTTCAGATATGCAGATGAATTCCTCTTTGTTCATCAATGATTCATCTCACCTCCAAGGTTCTTCTATCAACTCCTCCTTCCCTTTGTTCATGTACTGCTTCATCTGGAAGCCAAGCTCCTTCATCTTCACTGCATTTATCATTGCCTACACCTGCTTCCTCCTCCCACTCTGTATCCTCATCCTCAACCAGGGCTGCCATAAGTGGCGGCAAAAACACTCCACCTCTTCCAAAACGACGATGAGCCACTCTGACAACTTCACTTACAATGTGGTCTTCATGGAGTTGATTGGTGTTGCTGGGGGCATTATCTCCTGTTGTGGTATATACAAGGAAAATTTAATGATTTTAGCAACAGGGCTTCTGCCTTCAAGCTTTATCATGCTTGGAGAAGGGTTTTTCCATGTCCTGACATGTGTAGAGCGCTACCTGGCTGTGGTTCATCCCATTATCTACCTGAGCCTGAAGAGTGAAAAGGGGATCAAAATCAGAAATCTGTGCAGTTTCTGTGGTTGGCTGCTCAGCTTTTTAGGGATGGGTTTATTGATGACTGAATACTTATTTAATATTGTTGATTTATGTCTTTTGTTGACAGCTATAATAATTGTGTCCTTCTGCAGTCTCTCTGTTCTCCGTGTTCTGATTCGTCCAGGTCCCGGGGAACAAAGTGGGGACGGTGAAAAGACCGATCAGTCAAAGAAGAGAGCGTTCCACACCATCATGGCCATACTCGGAGTGCTAGTGTTGAGATTTACCTGCGGTCTGACTCGTTCCACAATATTTATGTCAAATTCAAGTAATTATTGTATCATAATGACAGGCGGTTTCTTCTTCTACATGCCCAGCAGTCTGGTGTTACCTGTACTGTTTCTGTACAGAGCAGGAAAATGCATGTGTTTGAAGAGCAGCGTGCAGGGACAGTAAGAAGCTCATGTTACACAAAGTAAAATGAGTTCTGGTAGGAAGGGCTTTTCACAAATGCAAACTCTTAAATTACTACATCAGTTTAACATGTCTTTACATACTTGAATATGTTATATATTTCTTCGCCTTCTCATTTGCCTGCATAGAAAATTGTAGAATTGATAAGTAACCAATTAAAGCTTAAAGCATTTAATTTAAATGTTTTATTTTGGCCAGTCTACATTTTCTACATAATACTGTGTACTGCTGTACCACAAGTTTATGGATAACAAAGATGCAAACAGCTCTGTATGTTTTTCACAATCTCTTCCCAGATGTTGTGTTTGAGGTACCATTAAGAGAAATACAGCGTGTGGTTACTTTAGCTAACTTCTAATTCATGAGCATACAATCTTAAAGAGCAGGTTAGAAGTGCACTATAAACAACCACTTAGATTAGCCAGTTTGAAATACTAGTTTGTTTGTTTTTTATTTGTTGTTGTTTGTTTTTTTTTTGATATGGGAACAAACTTGGTTGTTTCAAAAAGCTTTAGAAAATTGGTGGGAAAATAGTGCAACCAGCCGGGGTTGTTGAATTTGAATATCATTTTTAAATAGCTTTAGTTTGCTATGTTGTACCTGAAAGCTGTTCAAATCTCATTATTTGTGATTTGTACATTAAATCTGAATTTTCCCCGTCATGCTATGGTTTTTTTGTCTCTGTGTGTGTGTGTTTTTGCTTATTTGGTTGTGTCAAACATTTTAACTGCCATACTCTGATCTTCAAACTGATGTGTAGAGGCAAATAATGTGTGAGACCGTCTGCTGAGGTTAAAAATACTATACCAAAGTAATCTACTTCAAACAGTCCAAGCTATTCTTTTAAACACAGTTTTAAATACAGGTGTGAATGCTAACTCTGGTTTTTAGAAAAATTATCCTAACAAGTAATTTCTCAAAGCTCAAAGGCTTTAATATCGGCATCGCTGGAGTTTTTTTCTGGAACTACAACTTTATTTCCTTGAACATGAAGGGGACATCAAGGTAAATGGCTGTTTATTGTTACTTTAAACACAAGTGTAATTGATAATCCAGTAGCCAACAGATAACTAAACGGCCGCACACTGAATGATCTGGCACTCTGCCAAACACACAAGCACCGTGAACATGTTCGCACATAACGGTAAAATGAACTCTGTCTTTCAATGAAGTTGCAGCATGTGCGAAACTGCAAAATGGCTTTTAATTTTTGGAAACGCAGAAGTACTCTAACGCATTACTTTTATGAAAAGGTAACACTGTAATGTTACCGATAACTTTTAATTGATGGTAACGTAATTAAACTTTCCAAAGTAGCTATACCCAACACTGCTTATACTTATACATAGTATAGTAAACATTAGTACATCGTATATGAACTGAGTTGAACCAGGAGAAAGCCATGAGACAATTTGCTTATAGTATTAAACAATTCAAAAGGTTTGTGCAAAATGCAAAACAAATAACCCACATTCATTCATACACCTGCTGTTTTACAGCTGTTGAATTGTCTATCAGCTGAAAGAATGAAGCTTGAAAAAGAGCAAGAATCAGCACCAAGAAAAAAAGCAAGTGGCATATAAAGATGCAACTGAAAATAGCTTTTCTAGTTTTTGGGCTACATGCATTTAATTAAAGACATTTTCCTTTTTTTAAAAAAAAAAGTAATCACACCAGATGCTTAGTCAAGGTCAAGATAACAGGAATTAACTCAGAAGGTACATTAACATGATGCCATTTATTTAGAAAGTATTCAACTAAAAGCCAAGACATTTTAACAAACACGACATAAATAAGACATAATGAATAAGCTGTGTTGTTACTTTATTCAAAAAATTCCTTCACATTTAATTAACTAAAGATTGAACTTATCCCAAAACAGTAAAGCAGTAAAGCAGCTTTGTTTTTTCTGACATGGAACTACACTGCCATCTAGTGGTTGATGCTGGTGAAAAACATACTGACAAAGTGGTTTAGAAGACTGAGTCGAAGGATCAGAAGACACTAGAATTAGACGGACCTTAGACACTGGAAAAGAGTACTCTAGGCAAACGGTATGCATCATGAATCATTTGCAATTAGGAGGTGGAGTCTCCTGGACCCCTCTGGAAAAAAGAAACAAGTTTAAAATATCCTGCAGAAACAGAAACAAGGTGTGGTGTGGCATCAGAGTTTTGGGTCCTCACTGACTCCCTTGACAGCTGAGATAGGACCTGAATGCAGTGACCACTGGGATCTGGGTAGGGGTCTTGACATCTGTCATGTGACACCTGAGAACTTTACGGGCTGTGTTATTGGATGATCATGGGGCTGCGAAGCAAAAACTAGGACGTCACAGTCCCCTAAAAACCAGAACTGTTCTGTTGTTCAGTGTTTGTCTTGTTTTTCTTGTAAACAGAGAATAATGATTACATTTGCATGTAAAAGTCATCAATATAAAAGGAATGACATAATGCAAATGTTTTCATGACACGCAGAAGCCATTAGGTCTGTCCTTCTGGTTTTCACACCAACACATACATTTAATGCAGATACCAGTTTACACCTTGTCTTACTCTGTAAAGCAGCTACAAGAAGCAAAAGGTGGGTGCTTTGTAAACTTAATACTAGAGATTTGGGTTTAAAAACTTACAAATTCAACATAAATGTATGTATTTATCACCTATTTATGACCTGCTTCCACTTTTTACTTTTCTTTCTTAAATTTATTTATTTGAATTTCCCTTCAAGACCCAAATCCTGCTGGGTCCATTTACCACACACCATTACACATAAGCATTCTACTTACTTTTAAAGAAAATTGTATTTTTTTATTTTATACTGCAACAACATGGCTGAAGTCAAATTAAAATTAAAAACACATTACATAAGTACCAAAGTTGTAGTTTCATCATATACTTTGTTATACATTTTTATAATTTATGCTAGTTGTTCTGTTTTTGTCTCCAGCAGAGATGTCACTGAACTCTTCCTCAGGTTTCAGCGATAGCCTGACTCATCCAGATGTGTCATCAGGCTACTACATCAGTTTTGTCATGAGTTGCATCAGCTCCGAACCAAGTTCTATCCTCTACACCACATTAAAATGCATCAGAGCAATTATCATCTTCCCTCTCTGCATCTCCATCCTCCACCATGGTTTCCAACAGTGGAAGCAGAAGCGCTCCATCTCTTCAGCATCAACCTTAAGTCACTCAGAGTGTTTCACGTACCACATGGTCACCATGGAACTGATTGTCATCTTGGGATATATTCTCAGTTTTGTTGGGATCTATGTAGATAATTCAAATGGATTATACATTGGGATTCTTATTCTGCAATTTGTTTGGTATGGAGAGATGTGCTTCCATATCCTGACCTGTCTGGAGCGCTACCTGGCTGTTGTTCATCCCATCATCTACATGAACCTGAGAAACGACAGAGGAATCAGATTTAGAAACATCATCGTCTGCTTTGTTTGGCTGCTTTGTTTAGTAGGAATGTTTTTGGTAACAATCAAAGGTTTTGACATTGTTTTCTCTTTTTTTCTCCTAATACTCTCCCTAACGACAGCCTGTTTCTGCAGCCTTTCAGTTCTCTGTGTTCTGATCCGACCAGGCCCTGCAAAACAGGAAAACGGGAAGTTGGTTGATCCATCAAAGTTAAGGGCTTTCCACACCCTGATGGCTATACTAGCAGTACTGTTACTGAGATTTGTGTGGGACGTCCTTTGGCTTGAATTGTGTGCAAAAGGTGATAGTAGAGACTGCATAATGATAGTATCTGGTTTCTGGTTTACTTTACCCTGCAGTCTGGTGTTACCTCTGCTGTTTCTACACCGAGCAGGAAAACTGGCATGTTGTAAGATACCATCTTTGTATAAGGGATAACTTTCCCTTTGAGATTCCTGAAGACATGTTATAAAAGAAGGTGGCTATAGTTTGAACTATTGCCTTGGGTTTGATATGAGCTCTCCTTGTTTTGAGTGAGTTGCCCCTCAGTGCTTCAGTCTTCTGCATGTTGGGTTAATTGGTGGGGCTGAATTAGCTCTTGTGAGTGTTTGTAGTTTTTCCTATCTATGTAGACTGGTGATGGACTAGTGACCTAACTGGGGAGTACCCTACCTCTCACCCAATGACTGAGGAGACAGAAACAAGAATACACAATGTACAGAAAATGTGTAGAAGTATAGAAATTTGTTAGTTTTCCTTTTATAGAAATGCATGCTACTTCTTATTTTTATTCTTTAATTATTATGATGTTATTTTGATTTCAATTTATTATGTATATTAAAATACTCTTTATCGTGTTTTTTTGTGTGTACATTTTCTCTATAACCACTTCCAATACTAGTTTTTCTTTAAAAAATACACTTTGTTTATTGTAATGTTTTTATGTGATAAGGGATTTTGGGGTTTTTTTGAGTAAAAAACACATCAAATTTCATTCTGTTTGTAAAAATCCATAATTGTGAACTCAAAGGTTAGTAAAAAACTTAAAAACATTTTATTAGTTATTAATAGAGCTTGTTCAGGTCAAACACACACCGTACTTTCCAGAGGCACTCTAATGCATCATGAAGTCATGCACGTTCACGCTTAGGCGTAGCGTTTACTATCGCTAGCTAAAAGTTGCAGAAAGAGTGGCGTTTGAAGTATGGATTCTACTGAGAACAAGAGACACACTCCAGCCAAGAAAAAGGAACCAAGAGTTTTTCCAGCGTGACAAAAAAGATGTCAGATCGACAGAGGTAAAGATCAGTTCAGCATTTGAGAACTGGAAAATGCTGAGAGAATCTCAGTATGAGAAAAGACCCGCAGTTGGCATCATTTTTGCTTGAAAGGTAAGAAATTATTACTACGTGGGGAAAAAAAGAGTTGTGTCAGGTTCTGTTAGCGACTGTAGGCTACTGAGTGAGTCATGTTCTCAGGAAGAAGATCTTTGGTTGGAAAGCTGGAACACCTGCTCGTTTAGCTGTGCAGGCGGAGAAGAAGCGGACGCGTTGGAGCGCCTGGCTGGATTACACTTGATGCTTCTGCGTCTCCTCGGACTCTCCTGAGCTCTGTGAGACCCAGAGTCATCTGAACCTGTCTGCCTGCCCTGAGTTTGGTCATTGTTGAAAATAAAGTCAACTTTGAAATCTGAGTCCAGCCTGAGTTCTACATGTGAGTCAAACATGTATCGCGTGAGTCCATTAAAAGTTGATGCTTCCAGGAGTTTCCACATATTTCCCGTTGTAGGAACATTTTTAAACTGCCTGACGTGCTCACAGCTGATTTGGTTTAATCCATTTTGATCATACATCACATTCATTATCTCAGTCAAAGTCATGTCGGCAAATCTGTAAATTGTCGAATACAGGACTAACTCAGCTGCGAGTGCACGTACAGCATTGCACGCCTCATGCACGAGCTTACCGTTAAGGCTGCAGTTGCACGTTGGGCCTCACGCTGCAATCGCGAGCCCAAACATTGGAAAATCCTTTAGAGCAGCTTCAATGAACCAGTTTGCATGTAAAGGATGAGCATTTTAAATTAAAGGTTGGATATGGAACATGAACACCACAGCGACATCTAGTGTGTGGGTGTTGCAGTTGCAACACCAGTAGACAGTGTATGGCCAGGTTTGACATTTCCATGTGCGTTTTGATGGTGTGAATATTTTTTTGGGGGGGGGTCCATCTATTGTAGGCTTCACCTAAACTTTTTGACCTTCTCTTGTTGCTCATCTTCTGAGAAGGTTCTCGAAATCAAGTTCAACATACAGTTTAAGATATCACAACTGCAAAGACGTTGTAAAAATATCATGATTATGTAATTGATCAGCATATTGTGCCCAAAGATCTCTTCAGATTTAAACAGTGACAATCAAACTGAACCAACGAGAAGTCATTAAGCTTTATAAAAGAGTGTTATCCTCTCTGTGCTCTGATCTACCTGCAGAATGAGATCAACAAGAAAATTTGCCTTTAGAAATGAACCGTACACAAAAAGTGCCTGTCAATGTGTTGATATGCAAACATGTACAGGACATCCTATCACATATTGCATAAAGTACTTTGTATTTGAATCAGAAACCAGATAAAAGCATCTTTGTGAAGGAGCACGAAGATACAGAACAGACATCTGACAAGGTGAGTGTCTTAATCATGGGTTAATGTTAATATATTACAACAGAATCCAAATTATATTTATTTTTTTTCTACTTAGACTAGAAATTATTAAAAAACAACAACAATATTTTTGATATTGTCTATAAACTGCCGTGTTCATTGTATTTATGGATAAATAATCACATCCTTTACTTACATTCGTTATTTTTTCCATTTATTTTAATATTTGAGACAGATGACATGCTAAAGAAGGGATTCTCCTATTATTAAGACTTATGTGACCACAGAAGGGATATATGTTTTAAAATATGTGAAACTAGTTCAATATACACCTTGCCCAATACTAGTATTCAAATATTAGTTTAATAATGTTTGACTTTTTTGTTGTGCTTGACTAATCTTCATCTTCTCTTCTTTTTCCTTTTGCTCCTCTTTAGGTTTCCATCATGGCCATTAACTTCTCTTCTTCTAACAGCAGCTCCTTTTCTCAACATTTTTCATCCGACTCGTCATTAAACTCCTTTTCTGACTGCATCGACTCAACTCTGAGCGTTTCCATCTTCACCGGCTTCACCATCACCCTTGTTGTCCTCCTCTTTCCTCTCACCATCATTATCGTCCATCTTGGTCACCAGAAACATCTGCAGAACCGTTCAGCAAGTTACTGTGACATCATTACTTACCACGTGGTTGCCATGGAAACGACCATCATCTTGGCATCTTGGATGTATTGTGCTGGTGCCTACATGCACTACCTCAGACTGTCAATATGGGCATCCCATCTTTTCTTAGTTACATCCTGTGGACAGATGTTGTTTCTTGTTCTCACCTGTTTGGATCTCCACCTGGCAGTTGTTCATCCCATCACCTACCTGCAGCTGAAACAAGGCCGCGGCCTCGTTATTAAAAATAGTCTTGTCTGGTTTGTTTGGCTGCTGAGTTTTATAGAGATGATGAGCTTTGTGACTCAAAGCTCTGTTGATTACATATTCATTGTGTATTTTGGGCACCAGGTTTTTTCCTTAGCTGTGACTTCTTTCTGCAGTTTCTCTCTTCTCAGAGCTTTGAAGCGTCCAGGTCCTGGTGAGGGTCGTGGGGGCAGGGAGATGACTGACCAATCAAAGCAAAGGAGTTTTTATATCATCATGGCCATAATGGCAACAGTGTTGTTGAGATTAGTTGTGAATCTGGTTTGCAGTGCCATCTACTCTTCACTGCACATAAACCTAAATGTTCGTTGTGTTGCTATCGTGTCGAGTCATTGGTTCTTTCTGCCCAGCAGTCTGGTTGTACCACTCCTGTTTCTGCAAAGAGCAGGAAAGCTGTCAGTCTGTAACTAACAACTTTGAAAAAAATCGAATAATGAAAATGATCTCTGCTACGTTCTTACTGCTTGTTCATTTAGTTTCTTTGATTTTCAGTCTTTTTTACAATTTGTTTCACTTGTTCGAGTAAGATGTTTTTTCATTGCGTCATTTCTTGACTTGTTTTCTTCATTTAAGTGCAGATTACCAAAGATAATAACATCAAGCAGATCACCTGTTAGGTTGTTTACTGCTGGAAAATGTGTGCTGCTGTTTTTTTTTTGTTTTTTTTTGCACGAATATTTTTTGTAAAGTAGTGTAGTGACTCTGCTTCGATGTTCTGTTCACTGTTGCACATTATGTTCATAGGTGATGGTGTCGGCACTGATGTCTGAGGGTGAGAGAGGGTGTTCAGGTAAATGCCTGTTGGGGTGGAATGTGTGTGTGAAAGAAAAAAAGAACAGGGCATGTGGTGGTGGTAGTTGTGGCTCAGTTTGAGCCAGGGCCAGTTCTGGGCATAGGCAGATTAGGCCATTGCCTAGGGCACCCCCTGCTGGAGGGGGCACCAAATTCTCCTTTTTTTTTTTTTTTTTTTTGAAAAACTGTTGGACACACCATTCATCTCATGTAAAGGGCAAAATAAGTAATAATTAAATATCTATCTATCATCTCTTCATTTTAGTATAAATAAATATTTTTTGCAACGTGATCCAGTTATTGAGTTACGTTGTTTCAGTTCTGGGCAGTAGGGGGCGCCAAAATCCTTTCTCACTTACGGCACTATGCAGCTCAGAGCCGGTCCTGGTTTGAGCCTACAGAAACCATTTTTGTTGGCTAATAATATCAACCTGTTGAAAAGAACAGTGAGGAGATGCTACAGAAAAGTGTGCCTCAGTCAGACTGCGTTTTAGTTTAGTTTCTTTTCTTCACATCTCAGATATACAGATGTCGCGTTTGCAGTTACTGAAACAATATGTGATGCATAAAAACATGTTGTAATATTCATTTGAATGAGAAATTACTTTGAGTTATAACTTTAATTCTGTCACACTCAGTAAATGGCAACAATCACGAAAACTCTCATCTGTGACATAATAAATGAAAACAAGGTAAAATTATTTACGGTTTGTTATTAAAAACTGGGTAGTGTCATGCAAAGACACATTCACATAACACACATGAATATAAGCACTTTGCATGACAAATCAGTCTGTCTTTCAAAGTACAAATTGAGCACACGATCAGCAACTACTGACAGAGTAAGTAAAAAGATCTTAAACATGTAGATTAAAGGTTTTAATGACGGGTTTGCTCTGATTTTGCAGTGTAGAGGTAGTGTTTGGTAGTATCAGTAATAGATACATTTTTAAATACATGTTTAAATAAGAAATTGTTAAGATCATGATTGGTGTATTGTTTGGTTTTATGTTTTAATAGGTAAAATAACGTCTCTTTTATTTAATTGAAATTTAGTTTTTAATGTCACAAGCCCTCTGTGCTACATTTATATAAAGGGTGCTATATAAAGATGATTGATTGATTGATTGATTGATTGATTGATTGATTGATTGATTGATTGATTGATTGATTGATTGATTGATTGATTGATTGATTGATTGATTGATTGATTGATTGATTGATTGATTGGAGTGTAGAAGGAAGAATGTTTCTTTGGGATGATTGAAGAATCTGAAACAAATAAGTACAACGAAATTTACCTTGGAAGAGATATTTCACTCTCAATCTTCCATGGCAGCCTTGGAGGCACGAAATTAGAATTAGAAATATAAGATGCACACACACACACACACACACACACACACACACACACACACACACACACACACACACACATATATATACTTGGATTTAAAGATTACAAGGTAGTTGTAATCAGTCATTTTGGGATTTAGAACTTTTATTGGCACAATTTCCATGCTCAAAATTTTAACTGAAATAGGTAATAGGTAAGTACCAGATGCAATGACTTTGTATATAAAAAGCATTCCTGCTAAAGTAGTACTTTATTTCTCTTTCTGACATGATCTTGTTGCTAAGAAAAAACAGCATTTGAATTTCTGAAGTGGCTTTGAATTACTTTAAAGGCTTTTGGACACCTAGAAGACTTGAAAGAGGTAATGCAGACGAGAAGGAGAAAAACAAAAATTTAAGTGGTAATTTTTTATCACTGTAGCCTGTTGAGTGAGAACCAGAACCACAAATAAAACTATATAAACAAGAGGAAAGAGCAGTGTAAGTAATACCCTTTGATCACAGCAAGCCATATGCACATATGTTGTGGGATTACTCAATTATCTGTGGGTGACTGGCAACCTGTTTAGGTTCTCACCTAATAACCTCCAGAGTTAAGCACCAGCTCCCCATGACTCTGAACAGGAACAAGCAGACATAAAAAAGAACTCACTGACTGATCTTTCTCATCTCTTTGTCCTTTCTCTCTTTTGTAGACATGTCTTCAAACTCTTCTACTCCCGTTGATGCTCCTTTGTATTTCCCATCCCTTTCCTCCTTAACCGTCATTGAAGCCCTTCAAGTCTGTTGGAGGACAAGAGCTGGTTTTATAAGCATTGCGGTCCTTGCTGTTACCAACAGCCTCATCCTGCTCCCATTCTGCATCTCCATCTTCTACCTGGGTTTTAGACGATGGCGGCAGCAAAGCGTGGGAACAGTGTCGAGCCACTCAGATGTCTTCACCTACAACATGGTCGTCATAGAGCTATTCAATGTTGTAGGGTCTGTTCTCTGCTGTCTTGGTGTCCACACAAATGTCCCTGACATGGAGACTGTTGGTATTTACCTTTTGTCCAACGTCTTTTCTGGACAGATGTTGTTTCACATCCTGACCTGCGTGGAGCGCTACATGGCGGTCGTTCACCCCGTCATCTACATGGGTCTGAAGAAAGCGAGTGGGATCAGAAACATTATCATTGGTTGTGTTTGGCTGCTGAGCTTTTTAGGGATGGGTTCCATGTTAATATCAAATCACTTCATCCTGACTATTCTCTCTTTTGCTTTGGTTCCCATTGCACTAGCTGTTATCTCTTTCTGCAGTATTTCAGTTCTGTGTGCTCTGATTCGTCCCGGGCCCGGGGAAGGAAGTAGAAAACAGGTTGACAAGCGCAAACTGAGGGCATTCGGTACCATCATGTTCATACTGGGTGTACTGTTGATGAGATTTATAATTCATGTATGTGTGAATGCTCTGTTTGATTTGCAGCAGATGGAGAATGAGGATAAGTGTCTTGTGTGGTTGTCTAAATTCTGGATTTGTCTACCCAGCAGCCTGGTGTTACCTCTGCTGTTCCTACACCGAGCAGGAAAATTAGGACAAGGATTAAATTTGATTTGCTGCAAGAGTTTACAGAAACCCGTGAATCTTGTTTAGTCCTGTCTTAAGTTACTCTTCAGGGAGCAGGAAGTTTGGAGGTCTCAAGTTATTTATTTTCCAGAAAGTTGCAAATCAGCGTGCATTGACCTTTAATTGATCTACCTTTATGTTTGACTTGCTATTGTTCCATTTTTTTTCCTTTGCTATAATAATCCCAACAGTTTACCATGAAATATTTAATGTTAAGGAAATTTCACAAATAGACTTATTGCACAAGTGGCATCTTGCCACAGTAACATGCTCAAATTCAAAGAGCAATTATTTTTTCACATGTTTATAGAACTCTGCAGCCTCATTACTTAATTTTATACATCTGTGGCCATAAATGCAACTGGAAGACCTGCAATTTAGGATAAGGAGGGGTGTCCCAATACTTTTGGTACTATGCCATAATATCACAGAAGCAGTAAATCAAATTCTTGTTGTACATTTAACATAGAATATTTGCATCTGCTACAGGGAATAATGGTTGTAAAATTAAATGTATTAAACTGTTTGAATGTTAGAATTGTTTTTTTCTTTCTTTCTAATATTTCATTGCATTAAATGGATTAACTACATTTCTGGTCTTAACCCCTTGACACCTATTGTCGCGAATTTGCATCAATCTAGTTCTTCTCCAAATGCAACCAAAATACCGTCCATGATTCTCCACTATCAGTTGATGCATTTCCAGCACATGAACCTTTTGCAAGCATTAGTTTCTCCAAGGAACAGTCAGGGACAGAGCTATAGTTATAGCTATATTATAGCTATATAGTTATAGCATGTAGTTATAGCTTTGTGTGCTATAGTCAATTTACTGTAGGTTTTTCAACTTAATTTAGCATCTACTTGAAAGCAAATCACAAGTGTTTTTTTTCATAATTGGGAATAAATTCAGGTGTCAAGGTTAATGTCATGAAAAATAATAAATACATTAAAAGAATAATATCTATCTATTTTAGATTTGTATTATGGTTGTACATTTGCATGTAAAGCCCCTTTTGGTTTAGAACAGCTTCTGATGTCCCAAAATTGTTAGCTTGAGTAAATTCTGGTACTCAGTAGAAAAATATTTTGTATATTCTAAATTTTGATATGTGGTATGGTTTTGAACAACTAGTATAAGTACCATAAGTACATTTTGTAGATTATTTCAACAAATCAAGGTTGTTCAAAGAAATGAGTAATTTTGATCAGACAATGATTGTAAGTTACAGTAGGGCCGAGACCAATTACCACATACTTAAACTAGAAAAGCTCTCGGAGAGCGCAGACCACCGCCAAATCTAGATGGTAGTCTGGATCACCCCCAAAATCTAATCGATCGTTCCTTGGGTCTTTTCTGACCTTTCCTGAAAATTTCATCAAAATCCATCCATTAGTTTCTGAGTTATCCTGCTAACAGACGGACAGACCCTGACAAAAACAGTACCTCCTTGGCGGAGGTACTTTTAGTTGGTCTCTTATTGCAGTTTTTTTTGGCTTATATTTGGCTTTGACAGAGTTTGTGCCTTGTTCTCCTTGTAAACATAATAAATCGTTTTCAAATTGATTTAAAAGATATAAAACAATGACAAAATGCAAATTGTTCTCAACATGCAAAACTGCCTGATCCCAAACATTTCCTCAGACACCTGCAAACACCTGGCTCTGATTCTATGGAACAGCTAGATGAAGGTGAGATATAAATGCATCATATTGAAACATTATAGGAAATGTTTTTATAAGCTCATTAGATAAAATGTTGTAATAATTATTCATATAAAAACATATTTAGCCTAGAACAGCCTAAATACTTAATTTCACCAAAACATTTGTCTTTTGGAGATTATTAAACAATGTAAGTAACAAAAAAAATGTTATATTTATCTTTTTCTCTCAGTTTTATGACTACAGTAGCTTCACTACTAGTTTCTTAAAGTTAAACATTTAAAGTTAGCGGAGATTCCACCTACACAACAACATGATTCTGGTGAAATAAGTGAAGAAAGCTGGTTCTCTTCAGAACTTTACAGTTCAGGCAGAATTTACACCAGAACAATGTTTAAAGGTTAATTGGGTCACTGAAAGTACTACTTCACACGACTCAACTGGCATTTTGAGATTTTTTTTTTTAACAGTTGTTGCACAACTGCTGTTATTTATCAAGTTTTTACCCATTAAGATTTAACCAGTAAATATTTGATTTAGGGTGATTATGACATAAAATTCTGTGCCATCGAACTTTCAAATATATTTGCAAGCAAACACTTGTGTCTCCCAAAAACTTCAGAAATGTTCCACTTCTTGACCAGTTCATCCACCTGTCTCAGATCTGGTATCAAATTCTCATTGACTCACAATTTGTGCTCATTTTTTGTTTTAACTTTTCTAATATCGCACACATAAAACAATTTGAACACCTTTTACATATATACATGATCATCACATGCTTCTGCCACTCATAGTCCAATTTTTGTCTTAGAACTTATCGTTTTCTCACAGTAAGTAAACATAATACAAAACATAAGTAAATTCATGTTTGATTAATTATTTCTTAATCTTAACATTGTTTTTTAGCAATGTTTTTCTGTGGGTAGCCTATTCATTTCCTGTTCAGCTGTTCCACGTTTTGTTGGTTGAGCAGCATGCAGAGTTGAGTATGAGTTGTGGTATGATGATGCTTAGGTAAGTTATATTCCCCTTTATTTCTTTAACAAACTGGGCCTCAGTAACATATGGAGGAACCACACAGCTTTGCTCCTCTGTGTTGTGCTGGTCATCAGCTTGGTCACTCTGACATAACCAAACACACATTTCCTTACTTTTTGTGTTATTCAGTATTTAATTAGAACCTGTAGCCTTGGTTCTTTTTATACTTTTTGAATAGTTTGTATTATTAAACATGTGTTTTCTTAGATGAAAATAATGAGACAAATAATTTCCATGAATTTTAATTGCTTGACTTGTTCACTTAAAGGTGAATATGAAACATTTTCATAAGAAGCTATATAATTAAAAACACAATACCTCCATGGGGTGTTTAGAGTGTTGCAGAATGAAAGTACAGTGTTTCCAATACAAATTCTATTCAAAGTAAAATATTTGTTCTGACAGGCACTACGTTGGCATTTTGTTTACATCTACCAGCCATCAGCAGGCAGAGTAGCGAGCACCATTGCGTGTTGCCTAATATGGTGAATAGTCCGTTATAGCGAGGCTGGTATTGTGGAGGGGGGCGGAGACGGCGGGTCGAGCAGCAAAGTCCCAGGGATTTCGTTGTCCCTCTTGGGGGAGGAGCGACCAGAGAGGACTGGGGGCCTGTGTACGTTTGGGTGAGGAATTTTTGTGGCATTGGAGCGCGCACAGGGTGCCTGGCGCCCCGACTGCTGGAGGCTGCGGATGTCGCTGTGGTGTTCATGTTCCATATTCAACCTTTAATGTCTTAAACTTAAATAAGATGTGCTGTGCTTGTGAATGCATTTTAATATGTTTTAGTACAAATAATTTGTTATAGTTTACAATGATAAGGATGTATTTTATGCCAGTTGCCCTGTTTTTGTCTTCAACAGAGATGTCACTGAACTCCTCAGTCTTCAACAACAGCCTGACTCTTTCAGATGTTTCATCCAGCTATTATTCCATCTTTTTCTACATGAACTGTGTCAGGTCCAAACCAGCTTCCATGTTTTACGTCATATTTAAATCCATCAGAATAATTATCATCTTCCCTCTCTGCATCTCCATCCTCCACCATGGTTTCCAACAGTGGAAGCAGAAGCGCTCCATCTCTTCAGCATCAACCTTAAGTCACTCAGAGTGTTTCACGTACCACATGGTCATCATGGAACTGATTGCGATCATGGCAGGGATTCTCAGTTTTACTGGCGATTCAAACGTTTTGTATGTTGGGATTCTTTTGAGATTCTTTGTTTGGTATGGAGAGATGTGCTTCCATATCCTGACCTGTCTGGAGCGCTACCTGGCTGTTGTTCATCCCATCATCTACATGAACCTGAGAAACGACAGAGGAATCAGATTTAGAAACATCACCGTCTGCTTTGTTTGGCTGCTTTGTTTAGTAGGAATGTTTTTGGTAACAATCAAAGGCTTTGACATTATTTTCTCTTTTTTTCTCCTAATACTCTCCCTAACGACAGCCTGTTTCTGCAGCATTTTAGTTCTCTGTGTTCTGATCCGACCAGGCCCTGCAAAACAGGAAAACAGGAAGTTGGTTGATCCATCAAAGTTAAGGGCTTTCTACACTCTGATGGCTATACTAGCAGTACTGTTACTGAGATTTGTGTGGGACGTCCTTTGGCTTGAACTGTTTGAAAAAAGTGAAAATAGTGATTGTATGATAATGGTGTCTAGTTTGTGGTTTACTTTACCCTGCAGTCTGGTGTTACCTCTGCTGTTCCTACACCGTACAGGAAAATTGGTGTGTTGTAAGATACCATGTTTACTTAAAGGACAATGTTTTTTCGAAAAAGTTTAAAGATATGTTTTTACATGATGCTGCATCATTGAAGAGCTTGTAATTATGCTATGTATGCTTTAAGTATGGAATTCCATATCCATGATATAAACCATCATTTGGCTCTTCTAGATTGTGATGACACTAAACCAGCTCGACATTTTAGGCCACTAGTTGTTTTAAAGTTTGTCTGGACTCCATATGTTTTGTGTCCTCTGGACCACTTTAAATCACAAAACACAGCATAGAAATTGTAGCGTTAACTTAGGCATAATAATAGAAATGGGGAAATTATTAATCATTACACTTAGCTCAAATTATGCCTTTTATTTATAGATCTTAGTTTTGTCAAAGATCATGATTTCACACAGAAGAAATTGGAGCGACAACAGTACTTTAAATATATATATGGGGATTTATTTACGCATATTCACAATATTAACAGGTTATGAAAAGAATGATTGAATGATTCCAAATCAGGTTATTGCAAAATGAGAGAATTAAAGTGTTACGGCACATATGTAACTAAATCAAAAAGAAAATTACTGATTAAGTAATTGTGATTCTGAAAGAGAGAAAGAGTACTTGATAAAGTGATTACTCTAAGTAAAAAAAAGAATTAAAAAAAAAATTAAATAATTGATCAAAAACTAAAAGTAATTATGGGTCTCCTTGTGGCTCAAAATTATCAAAGCATATCAAATTATGGACACAACCATTACCACTGCAGACACCATGACCGTATTCTGGATTCAGCAAGATAGAGATGGGCACTGGACTGGGTTTCACTCCAGGTGGTTCCTCCCGCAGATGATACCTCTCAGGGTCCCTCTCAGATAGGCGTGTCAGCCTTGGCTCAGCTTGAATCACTGATGGTGGTTCGGTCGTCCTCGACACTCTTGTGGTCCAAAGGTTTTGAATGTCCAAAAATGTTCGTCGATCACCAGATTTGTGGCACTGGTGAATTAAACTTATGCTTTGAAGTAATGAGCTCAAAGTTTTAAAATAATTGAAAAATGCTCAATTAAGATAAAAGTACCAACTAAATAAAAGGTATGCATGCAACTACAGCTGTAAAAATGTTGTTTATAAATCTTTTTGGGTAAGAGTCTTCGGGCTGTCTCCATAGTGATGGGGCCATGAACATTTGTGATTGGTCAGTTTTCAGATAAGCTCCTTGAATGTTTACCTTGAGAAGGTCTCTGGTAAAAGGGGAAGATGAAAATGTTTTTTTTTAACATCAGGTTTAATATCACTGTTAGTTGAAATCCTCAGATTGTTCCATGTGATCCCTACAAAATTAATTAGTACACAACAAAACCCTTGTATTTTAGTCAACACAAATTCAGTCACTAGTTGACAAGTGACTGTCAAAAAGCTGCACAAGTCAAATAGTAAAGTCCAAAATGCTCACTAGTCAACTAGTTTACCCTTTGTGGATTTTACTAGTCAGCTAGTCCAGCTAAAAAAGATCAATTCATTAAATAGTAAAGTCAACATTAAGTACACAAATTAACTAATCTCGATGTTATTAGCTAACTAGTTGATATTTTGGACTACCTTGAAGGTGTGTTTTTTTATAGTATTATTTAATAGTAAGGTTCACAAAGCGTCAACTAGTCCTCCAGTGCAGATTTTTAACAGTCACTAGTTGGTAGAATTTATAATGACTAGCTAACATTGTGAGCATTTTTGTTATTTACTAGGCTTCATCTGACTTTTATGAGGCTAACCTCAATGACATAATTGTTTCATGGTTTTGTGTTGCACAAAATGCACGACAAGAACAATTAACTGGGGTTTTTGATAACTGGTGTAGCATTTTGGTTAATTAGTATGACTTTCAATTAGTCAGACAAAATGACACCAGCTGACCAAAAATTGTTCCATGCTTTTCTTAAACTAGTTTAGCTAGATGTCAAACTAATTACACCAATTGTGTAGCAATGCCCCAATTTTTGAAGACCACTTTGGAAACACATTCATTCTGTTTCTCAAGAAACAACCAGAAACAACATCTCTAATTCTCATTTCTAAGTCATCTTTCTTTTAATTGGCTCCTTGTCCAATTTTAAGTAACATTAAGAACATGTGTTAGGATTCATTTCTCAATTACGATCTTGATCCATTTTTAACGTTAATGCGCTTTTATTAGTAAACAAAATGTTTTGACAGATTGTCCTTTAGACTTTGTAATAATCTTATTTTTACATTTTAAGTTTTTTTTTTTATTTAATAGATCTATTTTCGGGAAAGTGTGCTGAAAGGATGATTCAACCCAATCTGCTGGTTTCTTA
Organism: Pachypanchax playfairii; assembly: GCA_006937955.1. Taxonomy (NCBI): domain Eukaryota; kingdom Metazoa; phylum Chordata; class Actinopteri; order Cyprinodontiformes; family Aplocheilidae; genus Pachypanchax; species Pachypanchax playfairii. The sequence continues at coordinate 793,369 of SSNP01000068.1, forward strand.
GACAGGAAACTTTTGACTAATTCACATTTCATAACTTCCAAAATCTGATTTCTTATTACAATTAATAATCCTGTACAACACTTTGGTCAGCTGTCATGCTGTATGCTAAAGTGCTCTATAAATAAACTTAACTAGATTTGAAAAAATGATTGCACCTGTACCTGTTAGTGTGAACTGGACTTCTTGTTTCTGTATATGTCACGGGCTCTGACAGCTTGTTGACCCACATGCTGGACTCAGACTCAGACACAGGCGTCTTTCGGTGCAAAAGTGAACAGGTTTATTTACAGGTGCAAGTGGACAGTACATATATATACAGTGGAGATAGTGCTCGGTGATCTGGTGCGTCAGGTGGATCTCAGGACTGTAAGGGGAGAGGAGAGTTAATGCTCGAGCCGGTTGATGAGAGCAGGAGATATTGCAGGGAGAGGATGAAGATGCGTGACTCACAGATCATGAAGGCAGAAAACTCTCGGGAGGAGGACAGGTCCAGTGTGGTGCTGTGCGGGGAGGTGGTGAGTCCAGGTCGGGTGAGCACGCTGGAGGGAGGTAGGTGCGGTTCCAGGAGATCAGGTGCTGGACACGGAAGGATCCTCAGACACACAAGGAGCAGGGTGACGATAATCCTGAAGACAACAGGTGATCACACAGGCAAAACTCTCACACGAAGCACAACAAGAATCTCGGAAATAATCACAGGGAATAATCACTAGGAATAAATCACTAGGACGGCGCTTAGAAGTTACCATGTAGGTTAACAACCAGGCGCTGAATGAACGTCTGCCTTGTCCTTAAGTACCACCCTGCTCCTCATCAGCTCTGATCTCCACCAGGTGTAATCAATCTACCTCGCGCTCCAGCGTAGCTTCTCTCTGCAAGCAGATGACTCACCCGACACAGAAAATACACAGCACATAATACACTGAACCTGACAGTATAATGCTTTGAAAGTGCTTCTGTTGTGCAGTAATGCCATAAAAGTGAATTAAAATTGAATCTGAATCTGTCTTTATCTTGTAATTTCTCAAAGTAATGATAATTCTAAAGCAAAAACTGTAGCAAATTGTAAGTCTTATGAATCTGTATAAACATATTTAAAGTTTACTTCATGGCCTTAGGTCAACATCACAAATATTAACTCAAACTGGAAAAGGTGGATGTTAAATAGACTTGTCCCTGATTGAACATACAACACATGCAAAGTTCACAAACAGCAACAACAACTTATTGAAACTTGAATTTGGTAAACACGATGGGGGGGTGGGGGGGGG
>SSNP01000068.1:794649-831033 GCA_006937955.1 Pachypanchax playfairii
ACACAACAGCTCATAGTTCAAACACACCAGGAGAACCAGATCAGAATCTACTAAAAAAGTGAGTAAAAGCAGAATGTGTACAGTTTAATTGATTTTCACTTTACATGGTCTAGGCTCAATGACTGTTTTAGGTTTTTTTGTAAGTTTTTTTCTTTCCATTTTCGTCCCTAAAACCAGCTGCAGACATTTGCTGGGACATCCGTTGACTAATAACAACATCTTTTTGTCTTATTTAAGCAGCCATATCTAGGAAAAGAACACTAGACTTAGTAATTGCCTTGCAATGAAAAAATAATTAAAATTAAAAGGCTTCTTTTGGAAAACTTTCAAAATACAAGTTCTTAACTAAAAATATTAATTTGTTTCAAGTAATCAATAATTATTAATTACATCAGTGGGCTAAATTAAAAGTAAACTTGCCACTTGACAAAGTACACCAGTGAAAATGTGGATTAGCTCTGCTGGATAAAAGAATATTTAGGTAAAAACACTGAAAACCTCTTTGTTTGAGCTTCATATTGTTTCAGAGACAAACTGCTTTGAATCACTTTGTTTACGTTGTCTTCTGATGGAGTGTTGAGAAGACCAGAAATGACTTATGAGCGAGGGAGAAGCAGCTAAACATTGTTTTTAGTAATAAATTGTGTTTTTTATCTGATTGTTTTTCCATTTACTGTCATTTTTGTATCAATTATTAATTTTCATGATTGTTTTTCTATCCTCTTTCCATCTCTCTCTTTTGTAGACATGTCTTCAAACTCTTCTACTCCCATTGATGCTCCTTTGTATTTCCCATCTCTTTCCTCCGTCATTGATGCCCTCCACATCTGTTGGAGGACAAGAGCTGGTTTTATAGGCGTCACGGTCCTTGCCGTTACCAACAGCCTCATCCTGCTCCCATTCTGCATCTCCATCTTCTACCTGGGTTTTAGACGATGGCGGCAGCAAAGCTTGGGAACCGTGTCGAGCCACTCAGATGTCTTCACCTACAACATGGTCGTCATAGAGCTATTCAATGTTGTAGGGTCTGTTCTCTGCTGTCTTGGTGTCCACACAAATGTCCCTGACATGGAGACTGTTGGTATTTACCTTTTGTCCAACGTCTTTTCTGGACAGATGTGGTTTCACATCCTGACCTGCGTGGAGCGCTACATGGCGGTCGTTCACCCCGTCATCTACATTGGTCTGAAGAAAGCGAGTGGGATCAGAAACATTATCATTGGTTGTGTCTGGCTGCTGAGCTTTTTAGGGATGGGTTCCATGTTAATATCAAATCACTTCATCCTGACTATTCTCTCTTTTGCTTTGGTTCCCATTGCACTAGCTGTTATCTCTTTCTGCAGTATTTCAGTTCTGTGTGCTCTGATTCGTCCCGGGCCCGGGGAAGGAAGTAGAAAACAGGTTGACAAGCGCAAACTGAGGGCATTCGGTACCATCATGGTCATACTGGGTGTACTGTTGATGAGATTTATAATTAATATGTTTGTGAGTGCTCTGTTTGATTTGCAGCAGATGGAGAATGATGATAAGTGTCTTGTGTGGTTGTTTGAATTCTGGTTTTGTCTTCCTACCAGCCTGGTGTTACCGCTGCTGTTCCTACACCGAGCAGGAAAATTAGCATTTTGCAGGAAAAATAAATAAAAACAAAGATCAAATTAGATTTTTGTTTCAGTAGTTTTGATAGCACTTCTCCTATGAATTGTAGTTCAAATCAGCTTAAACAAAATCCAAATGCAAAACTTTATTATATGAGAATCGTGGCTATAGATAAACAGGACAAAATAAAATGTAATGCTAATGCCGGATTAGCATCATGTAGACCAGTGTAGCAGAACTGAGCCCAAAAACTGTCCTAAAATCACAACATTCATGCTGAAACCCAGAGAATCAAATAAAACTGTGCTTGATTAGTGGAATTTTCTGAATCACATTTTGATCAGTTTTGTTTTACTTTTACTTTTACATGTCACAGTTTAGGCTTCTGTGTTTTTAAATTGTTTTCATTTTCACCATCTACAATTGTTTTTGTCTATTAAGCAAAAAGAATAATCAAGAAACACATCGTTTCAGTTGCGCAATCTTTTTAAATTATTTACATTTTAAACAGACACCTTTTTGAAAAAAGATTACTTGTCTAATTCCAAGTGAAATACTCAATTTAACAATTGGTCGTCTGTATCTTTTTCCATTTATATACATTTCAGTACAAACATAAGCTTGTTAAATTTGTCTATATTCATTTAAAATCATCAGCTTATTTGTATTTGTGACAAACTGAATTAAAATATTTTCCAACCCTTCAGATTTCATGTGATATGTAACCATGACAGCACATCAACAGAGCGGCAGGTCGACAGAGATAAGTTACACATGTTAATTTGAATACACAGTGGTTTGTTGATTTTGACAAAAAGTCAAATGCTCCACTTTAATATCAAATTTAATTGCTTAATCAAATGAAGTTTGTATATTTGAATATGATTCTTAGATTTCAGTGGTATTGATAGTGAGTGTTTTCATCTAGCTTCTGAATTTGGTTGTAATGGAGCAAAAAATATACAGACACATAAACACATACACACAAAGATGTAATATCATATTTACTTTTGTGTCCAAATTGTCCTTCAATGAGCTCATGGATTTCTGTCCTGTTTCTCTGGAACCTTGTGATGGAGTCGTGACCTTTCCAGGTGTATACCACCTCTACCTTTATAACTGCTGGGATGGACAGCATCATCATCTGATGTGCACCACCTTAAAAAAAAACAATAAAACTTCTGATTTTGATAAAATACAGGTTTAAACTTCTTTAGTACACTGAATATTTAAGCATATCTATGTTTCCTTTATTAATCCCTCATGGGGAAATTTGGCTCTGCACTTTACCCAGAGTCTTTCGGTGTACAACAGAGCACAGCCATCTTGTACAGCGGGGTTCAGTATCTTGCCCAAGGATACTTCGACACATATGCCGCTTTTCCACCGACAGAACACGGTGCAGCTCGGTTCACTTTAGCCCACTGTGGACCCTTTTCCACCGCCTTTCTCGGGTCTTAACCGCGTCATTCTGCGCCAACCCGGCCTCTCTTTTCAGACCACTTCCTCGGTGGTCCAAAGCGGCCCGAAGCGGGCCCACACGCCCACCTGTCTACTGATTGGTCCAGTAAACTGCTACCAGTGACACGACTACCTACGTAGTGGAAGCCCCTGATTGGCCCGGCTGTGTGTGGTGTTCACGTGGTGTGATATAGAAGCGCTCCCGCAAAAGGCTTAAAAAAAAACTCCCAGCAACCATACAAATATTTTATTTTAAAATACAATTGACTTTGGACAATGGCGACTTCCTCCACAAGAACCAAAAATCATACCAACCAAAATGAACCACAGACAGAGTGCAAAGTACAAAAACACACGTATATCCGCCATTGTTGTTGTTGTTTCACGCGCTGTGACGTCGCGGACAAAGACTTTTGCGCACCACTTTTCATAGCAAGATGGGCACGCCCATATCCCCACTTACGTCCGCTTTATGTTTCCACCACCTCAAGCGAGTTGATCCGCGCTGTACTGTACCGCTCTCAAGCGCGCCGTGCCGATTTGTCGGTGGAAAAGGGGCATTAGCCTCTTGCCAGGACTCGGGATCAAGTTCCGGTCTTTGGATTGGAGGATGACCTCCTTCCCGATAAATTACAGCTGCCCCGAGGCAGCGGTGGGTTCAGTATCCTTGTCCAAGGATACTTCGATGTAGTTTGGTGGCACTGGGCATCAAACCCATGGTCAGCAAGACTACTACTACTATTAGTCTGGAGAAAAAATTTGTCTGGTAAATGAAAAAGTCTAACGTTTCTCATATTTTGCCTGCGTTCATCGCTACTTTGCATATCAAAGATAATACACCAAAACACAAACTGTTGCATTTAGTTGAAACAGATCGTCTCGCCCACCACAGTAAGACAAACAGAGATCAAGGTAAATATCTCTAGAACTAACTGCTTTTTATTTATATGACTGCTGTTTATATTGTTTTAAATCCTCCTGTATATAAATTACAGTTTTATGTTTACATCTAATTTATATATATATATGTATATGCACAACTTTTAACACTGGAAGAGGAATTTGGACTTGAACAAGGTATTTTTATGTGATTAATGTGCTCCAATTGGTATGTTTTTATTTTTCTGTATGGAAAAAGGTCTGTCTTTAAATGGGTTGAACAGAGTTTTTGTGCTGATGGAACTTTTACTGGGAAATAGATGGCAAACTGCTTTTTTTTTTGAAGGAAGAAATCTGACTACTTATATGTCAGTTATTACTGATAAACAACTAAACATCAACGCATATATAAAATACTGTGCGACAGTTTTTAGGCAGGTGTGACAAAATGATTTCACAAGGATTAATTGTATTTTCTGTCTCTGAGTAGTGACTGAGTTCCTTCATAAACTGGCTGCATGTGATGAACGGATGCTGTTTTAAAGTTACAGATGTTCATAAGAAATATTAGATTTTTTTTGGTTTGTCTTTTCCACTGCCTAAAACTTTTGCACAGTAATGTATTTTGCCAAGTAAGAAGGTGGCTTAAGAAAAATTAAAACATTTTTGGACAAAGTTAAGTTTTATGTTTTTGGTAAGTCTTTCGCTGTATAGAGACATATGTTAGATCACTTAGAAAAAAAAATCCTTAGATTAAAAAGTTTTCTGTATTTTACATTATTCTAACATAATTAATCAATTCACTAATTTATCAATACATTGTCCGAAACGTCTGAATAGACCTGTAACTAACACTCTTAGTATTTAGCTAAATATACTCCCATCCAGAGTACTTCAGTAATAATTTACATACAATAATCTAATTCTGTTTTCTTTCTTTCCCAGGTTCTTTTTTATTCGAAACCCATTTATTTATCATAATTATGTCAATAAACTACACTTCCTTTATTAATACATCTCAAGCCACCCTTTCTTCTTCTTTGACCATCCATGATCTCCTGTCCAAGTGCATGAGCTCAAGGGTTGGTGCTTTCAGCATTACTGCCTTTACCACCATCTGCATCCTCCTTCTCCTCCCAGTCTGCATCTATGTTCTGTACCTGGGATCCCAACGAGTACGTCAACATCCTTCAAGCTCAGCCTCAAGCCATTCAGATGTTTTTACCTACAACATGGTCACCATCGAGCTGATGAACATCTTAGGCTCCGTTCTATGCTGCTGTGGTGTTCATGCTAACGTCTCAGCGATGGTGATGCTGGGTGTCTACCTGTTTTCTGTTACTTTTTCAGCACAGCTGTTGTTTCATGTCCTGACCTGTGTGGAGCGCTATCTGGCGGTGGTTCACCCCGTCATGTACCTGGAACTGAAGAATGAAAATGGCATCAGAATTAGAAACGTTGTCATTGTATTTTCTTGGTTACTGTCTTTTACTGGAACTGGTGTCATGTCTATGGCAGAACACACTGTAATTACTATTGTGTCTTATTGTGTAGTAGCCTTGGCTGTGAATGTTATCACCTTCTGCAGCGTTTCTGTTCTCTGTATTCTGATTCATCCCGGGCCAGGCGAGGGGGATGGGGACAGACCACGGGTGGATCATTCAAAGCTGAGGGCATTTCACACTATCATCACTATACTAGGAGTGATTGTGTTGCGGTTTGTTGGAAATATTTATACCAACATCATGTATGACTCAAAGGAGCTAACAGTAGATCAGAGATGTGGTCTGTGGTTATCTGAATTCTGGTTCTGTCTGCCCAGCAGCCTGGTGTTACCTTTGCTTTTTCTACACAAAGCTGGAAAACTTTCATGTTGTCAGAAGTCTGTAACATCAAACACAGAATGATGGTCTTTTGTTTCAGTTCCTGCACACTATGTTTATCTCCTTAGAGTTTATTTTGGTTAAAAATATGAATGAGGATGTGATCAGATAGTGACGTACCTTCACCTTGGAGTTCAGGTTAAATGGTTCTGGATGGTTTTGTTGGTTCTTTTTTTCTACAAGCTCCATCTGATCAACAGAACATTACATTTCCTCATGTGTCCATGTCTAGAGAGGTTCCCATAAACCTTCTAGCTTTTAATAAATGTGACAGTTAAATGGACTGAATTGCTGATGAAAAGCTTAAAGACACCTGTGATACTAATTAAAGAGGCCATTTGATACACATTTCAGGGCTTTGTGGTTATTTCTTAAGTATTAACCAGTAATATGAAACATTTTATATCTAAAAAAAAAACCGGAAACACTTACAGACATTTCAATCTGTCTGCGTTCAAATTCGTGTGGTTCCGGCTCATTCCGTCAGGCTGCTTCGTCAGCAGCTTGTTCATATTCATTGTTCGAATTTGCTGGACTCTGATTGGCTAACAAACTAGCCTATGAGAGCAAAGTATACTGTTTCCTGCCCCGCTGCGCATAGCAACAGAACACGTAGTCTCTTCCTGTTTGCCACGTCTTGTGCTACAGCTTTCAGCCAGCAGCATGCTACGTCTTATGCTAACAGCTTTTAGCCAGCAGCATGCTAGCCGTGGTTTCAACTGCGGGAGCTAATAAATACTAACGAACAAAGGAGTTGTGATGAAACAGACAACAGGCCGTTTGGACTCGGGAGAACTCGGGTTTTATCACCACCTGCGTAGTTTTAGAGATAAAAACTGGAAGATAAGTTGTTGACCTGTTTTCACCCACTATGAAGGTAAGAACACCTGTGGAGCAAAAATATTCAACAGAAACCTCAGAAAAAACGTTTTTAATGGAAGGGTATCTTTAAGGTTAAACATTTAATTTGAAACACAACTATAATATAAGGATAAATGGTCTTTTTAGAAGCAAACAACACATCTGTTCATACTTTTTTGCACATATTTTTAAAATAGATAATACATTCTCTCTTTTCACAATTACTTTTGTTTACTCTATCATTCCATAAATAACGGCAGGTATACATCAGTAAACGGCTTTAAAATGATTCACATTTTGAAGGGAAATAAAGAGTTTCAATAACCTTTAACTGTACCAACAATTGTGGGTACATAAAAACACTGATAATAAATACATGACCTCCTATAACCTCTATTTGCATCAATTTTCCTAAAGCAGTTTAAAGTATAATTAGGTAAATTATATATTTTGCCTATGTCATGTTTCATCCTGTCTCATGTCTCCTGTTTGTCTGTGTCCTGGGTCTCCCCACAATTGTTTCTTTATTTAAGACGTTTTGTAGTTTAGGTTGTGTTTTAGTAGTCTGTGTTTAGTTTCTGTGATCACGTTAGTGTCAGTATACTCACTCTCTCACCTTGTCCTGTCAATTAGTTCATGTCCTTTTTCAGCCCGTTCATCCACCCATCTGATTACTGTGAGTGAACATTGTTTTGTCTACAGGATCTGAGTATTATATTTTGGTTTAGGACTTGTTTAACTGTGTATGACTTGGATTGTCTGACCTCTCTTTCTGCCTTGTCCCTTGTCAGGGCTGGCTGTTGTTGCTGCTGCCAATGGTTGACCTGTCTGCTGTCCACTCTGCTGGAAAATAGCATCCTTCTTAATAACTGATTAAAGAGTACACTGTCTGTCATCTGTCATTTGCACTTTAAGTTCCACCACAACACGCACCTGACAGCCTGTAATCATAGCTTTTGCATACATGAGCACAGAGAACAAAAACATATGGGTCTGTGTATGTTTTAAGTTTTAGTCTTCTGAGAAAGAGATTTAAAACCACGGCTCAAAAAAAGGTAGGTTCTAATTAATTATTAGCTAAAATCTGATTTTTTGGTGTCAAACTTGGTTTGTTTCAATAAACCAGAGCTTTTTCAAACATAAAGCTGGAATCTTAGTTCTGTGTCATAGACATGGCCATTTTTTAGTATTGTGTCACAATTAGTAAAATGATGATAGGATTAATGGATCTCAAGATAAATTATTTTCTTCATGCATAAACTGAACTGAACTTGAAAACAACAAGCCATATATACGTATAATGGACTAAAATATTTTTATCAGATTACGTAGAAAAAATATTTAAAATAAATATAAGTATTATAAATGAAATACTCCTATGGGATTGATGTGAAAAATGCTGACTTATTTTTTTTACTTAGCTTTGTTTTATAATTGTGTCAAGATTTTCCAGAAGTTTAATCATAGTAAGTTTTGCCACAAAAAAATCAGAAGAGAAGAGATTTCCTCGTGTGTGTGATCATCTTGTATCTAGTGTTTGATTAGTTTCATTTAGGGTTTAGTTTTAGTATGTGTTTAAACCCTGCTCCACCTTCATGTTTTGTTCTTTTTGGTTGGTGATTTTTTTAAAAATTATTATTATATGGTGAATATCAACATCTCATTTTGCTTTGTTTGTTCATTTTTTGTCTCCTTTCTCCTGTTTAGCTTGTGTCCCATTCTTGGTCTCCCTGTCCAGACAGCTGTTGGTATGGCATTCAACTCTTTGAATGTAACTCATCTGTTTTCCCAATCTTCCTTCAGTGTCTATGAAATCCTTGATAACTGCTATACTTCAACAGTTGGAGCTTTCACTGTCACAGCCTTAGCTATCATAAATACCATCTTCCTCCTCCCTCTCTATATTTGTGTCTTTTATCTGGGACACAAACGATGGAAGCAACAGAAGCGAAGCACAAAAATGAGCCACTCTGACCTCTTCACTTATCACATGATCATCGTGGAGCTGATAAGCATCTCAGGATCAAGTCTCTGCTGCGTTGGTGTCTATGCTGATGTCCCAGAAATGCTGATGTTGGGTATCATTTTCCTCCCCATCAACTTAACTGGACAGATACTTTTTCATATTCTAACCTGTGTGGAACGCTACCTGGCTGCCGTTCACCCTATAACATACATGGGCCTGAAGAACAAGAAAGGGATCAGAGCCAGAAATGTTAGCATTGGCATTGTTTGGCTGTTGTGCCTTCTTTCAGTGGGCCGTTTATTTCAAAAAGATAAGCTTAGTTTTTTAATTATTTCATTTTGTTATGGAAGTTTTGCTGTAATCGTCATTGTGTTCTGCAGCATATCAGTTCTTTGTGCTTTGATTCGTCCACAGCCAAATGAAAGGAATGGAGACAAACCGAGAGCTAGCAAGCCAAAGCTGAGAGCATTCTACACAATTGTAGCAATACTGGGTGTGTTATTGGTGAGGACAGGTGCCATTATGATAACCAGTAGTCTACTTGAGTTAGCACAGCTAAGTGAAGATGATATATGTAATTTATGGATGTCTATAATCTGGTTCTGTATGCCTGGCAGCTTGGTCTTACCACTTCTGTTTCTTCACCGAGCGAGAAAACTGACATGTTTAGGGAAAAAGCATAAATAAGGTCAAATATTAGAATAAAAAATGGTTTTTTTTTGGAGAGGGTCACATCTTTTACTCCTGGTGCTCACACCTCAAGTCTCAAACAAAGAAACTTGAGGACACTTGATCATGCTTCCTTTTTCCCCATTATGTTTCTGTTGGAGGGTCCTTCTTCTCTCTGCTGCTCTCCAAAGGGCTGGTCCATCCCGTAACTCCTCTTCTAAGCTCTGACGAGTTCAGACTGAATAGTGGCCATTGTTACAGTAGCCCTACAATTAGACCTATTAGTACAGGCAGCAGCAGTTCAGAACTGACTGTGCATGCATCAATTATATACACAATATATACATTCGTGGTTGTGCATGTGCATCACATTTGAAAATGGCTGCAGATTGTTTACTAGGAAAGGGAACCATGTTTGAGAGTTTTGATAGGGTACAGCAGGCTGTCCAAGAATTTCAGAGTAGGAAATTTGTCCAGCTATACAAAAGTGACTCTACGTAGAACCAGCGCAGCAGGAAGTTAGTTTTAGGTTGGATATTTGACAGATATTCAGCAGCGTCTTCAGACACGACTTGTTGCTCAGTTTCACTGAGCTAGCAGAGAGTGAAACTTTGTACATTAGGTTTGTACATTACTGCCCTCAAAATATAGTCTCTTGTCTTTGAAAGGTGAGTGGATGAGTCTATTTAAAGAGCTGGTACGACAGAGGTCATTGTGGTTTGTAGATTGGTACCCATACGTAAAGTTTTAATTTTGTATTTTTGCACTTATGCAGGATAAAATCTACAAAGTCTCATAACACAGACGCTTTTAAAATGTTGTTTTAACCACACACTACGCCATACTTCATCATTGTTAGAATGATGCACCACAAAATAATGTATTAGTATTAAATGGTAAAACAATATGCAAAACAAATGTAAGTTAGTTTGACAGCACACAGGTGTAGAGTCAGAGCTGCAGAGGGTTGCAGAGCTGTTCAAAGAAAGTATCTACAAGGTCAGCACATTTTATTGTATGCATGATACTTTTTTATCATTTTTAATTACTTCAGCAAAAAATGTCTAATGATTAAAATATGTCAATTTAATTTTTTTTGCAAAAACAAACAGTAAAGATGAAAAGTGAATTGGTTAAAACTCAAGAAATGTTATGTTATACCCATTCTAGATCAATTTTTATTTAAAATATTTTGTCTTCTTTCAATTCTAACCTGTGTATGTCTTTCCTTCCTTCTCCAGCCTATTTAAACTTTTAGAATTATGGCGCTTAACTCTTCAAATGCCACACATTATTTACCTCTACCCTCCTCCTCCACCATTTATAATTTTACACTTAGCTGTTTTCACTCAAAAGTTGGCACTGTCAACATGATGGCCTTTACCATCATCAGCATCCTCTTTCTTCCTTTGTATATGAACATTCTTTACTGTGGTCTCCAGCAATGGCAGCAGCATCAATCTACCGCATCAATGAGGCACTCTGATTTCATCACCTACAATGTGGCCATCATAGAGCTGGTAAATGTCTTTGGGTCTATCATCTGCTGCTGTGGAATCTATGCTAATCTCCCAATGATGATCTCTGTGGGTGTCTTTATGTTCCCTTTGAGATTAACTGTACAAATGCTGTTTCACATCCTGACCTGTGTGGAGCGCTACCTTGCTGTTGTTCATCCCGTCACTTACTTGGCCCTGAAGACAAAGACTGGGATTCGGGTCAGGAATATCATCAGTGGTTGTGCTTGGGGTTTGAGTTTTTTCTCAATGTCCACCAATACTATTGTTGATAAGCTTTCTATGATAGTAGTAGCCAGCTCTACCATTGGCATCTGTGTACTTCTTTTCTCCTTCTTCAGCATTTCGGTTCTCTGTGTTTTGATTCGTCCAAGGCCTGGGGACAGGGCCAATGACAGACAAGGGGTTGACCAGTCTAAGCTTAGAGCATTCTACACCATCATGTTTATACTGGGAGTGCTGTTATTGAAGGCTGGGTCTAATATGTTGACTCTCCTTAAAATAGATTTACTGGATATGGGGGAGAATGAAAGGTGTGGATTGTGGTTTTCCATATACTGGTTCTGTCTTCCCAGCAGTCTGGTGTTACCTCTGTTGTTTGTACAGAGACAGGGAAAATTATCACTTTGTAAGAAAAACACTAATACAAACCGAACATCAAATTAGGGGAGCGACAGCACAATCACCTTAAAAACGAGGGTTTGTGTGTTCTATCTGTGCTATGCAGAAGGAAGTCCATGTTCTAGGTAACCCAATTTTCTCTCTTGTATAGATTGGTTAGTGGTTCTAATTAGCCAAATATGGGCATGTATGCAAATGTATTCAAACAGATTAATTGAGTTTTTGTTGATCATGTATATTAATTGAAAACATTTTGTTTATTTCAAATTAATTTGTATTTTTTTGTGTGACTTTACTTGTAAATGGTCAATGAGTTTTGATTGTTCAGCAGCAGGATACTTCCAGCAACCCCAGTCCATCCAGTTAAAATGAAAGTTGTTGAAATGCAGATAAAAAAAACAGCTCTCAATGTTACAGTTACAAGGCGAAAAAAACTAAACAAAACATAAAAATGTGTTTCCTCAAACTCTTTCGTTTTCATTTGTGGTGTTTTGGATTGTAGTACTTTGTTCTTCATGGTTCTGAGTTACTGTTGGTTTAAACTTACTTGTTTTTATAGTTTTATACTGTATACACTTTATACACATTACATTAATGTAATGATGCTTTAAAAAGTTTGTAATGTAAGCTACATTTTCTGGTCATTGTCACAGGATAAGATGTCTTCAAAAAACCCTTTATGATGTGATAAAATTTAAGGATTTTGTTTAGTTACAGTTAAAATAAACTTGAAATAAAACTGACGCTAGTGCCACCACAGTGATGCAGTGTGTATTTTCCTATTTGTCTTGGTTGTTTTCCTGTTTCTCCTTCTCTCTGGTCACTTTTCAGGTTTTTTCAGATTTTTTTTTTACATGATTCACATATGATTCCATAAATTCATTTCCACCAGGGATGGAGGAGATATGTATGCTATAGATGGCTTTATAGGCTCTCTCAGTTCGGTTGGCAATTCGTTTCAATCGAACCGAGACCCACGAGTTCGGTTGTTTGGTCTGAATCAGAGTTCGGTTGCCTGTTCACACCTCCCCAAATGAACCGGACTTTCTGTGCAAACGAACTAGAGTTCAACACAAGCGGACTTCACAGGGCTGGTGTGAATGCACCCATGAGACAAATATGGCTGTGAGCCAAACTGTGAGTCTCTGGACAGAAGCAGGTTTACAATCTTACAGGTAAATGTGGTGACAAACAGGTGTGTGAGGCCAATGAGATGTGGGCAGATGAGCTGAGTATAGCATGATTACACTGTGATGGAACTGGCAGACAGAACAGAGGAACAAACAAACCCATACTAACGGGACAAGACATGATGAGCCACCAGATGGAGACAGAGACATAGAAGTGAAACAAGGCCCATCATCAAGGTTGGACAGTGAGGATAGAAAACAGAAAGACACAAGAACATGACATATGTCCTTTCAAAAACTCAACCAATGGGCCATTCTCTAAAGACAGAACCCTAAAGAATAGCGGTGACTGGAAATATTAATATTTTTGTGCTTTGATTTATATTTGCTGCATGAGGTCAGAAAGATCAGATCTGACGTGCTTGAAAGTCACAGACATATTTAGGAGGATGAGGAAGGTGAAAAGTCCAGAATCATCTAAGAATTTTAGAAAGAGAAGGTATCCAGGAGACACGATCAGGTGATGGAAACTAGTCAGGACTGCAGAAGGTTTTCGTGTTAGGTAGTTATATAGTGGCTAATTTAAACAATGAAGGAACCATAGCAGTGGCAAGGGGAGGGAATAATGATTGGAAAAAAGATAGCAGGTAAGATTTTACCCCTGGTCCCTTTTACCTGCCACACAAGAATCATAAAAAATGGGAATGTTGTGAGTGTGTGGCTCAGATGACAGTTTTTATTGTTGTCAGGGTGTTTGTTGTTTCGTCCGAGTTTGACAGGGAGCCCCCCCCCCCCTTAAAAAAAAAAAAATCAGATAAGCTGATCAGATAAGCTACATAATTAAGTTGCAGTTAGTACATTTAAAAAAAAATTTTACTAACTATATTTTTAAAAGATAATTGTCTCATTGTTCTTATTAATTGTTTCTTTGCTACAAGGCTAGCTCATAAGTTTAATCATAATTTAACAATTTAATCATTCAGTGTTTAGAAAAACAGAACAGCTGATGACTGAACCAGACTTTACATTTCTGTAAAAATGTTTCATTCAAATGAATCATGTAGGAGAAAACATGCAGCATGGAGCATAGTCGTTTTCTTTTCTTTTTGTCATTTATTTAAAAGAGTTGTCATTCTTGCAGATTTGTCCCAGTTCTTTATGTGATGATATTCCTAAAGCACATAAATGCTCCTATTCTATGTAGAAAGAGAAGAGGCAGCACGAGACTGGAAGGCAGATTAAACCAGTTACAACATGAAAGTATCAAACAAGCTTTTATCCCTTGTAATAAATACACCACTTCCCAAATAATATTGAAGACAAACCTGACCACTAATACTCCAAGGATTGCAACAATAGTGTTGAAGGCCCTCTGCTTTGATTGGTCTGGTTTAGTCTTGGTTCTGGTTTGTTCTCCTGGACCTGGATGGATTAGAACGCAGAGAACAGAGAGACTGCAGAAAGAGGCCACTGTCAGAGACAAAACCAAGAGGCAAATATCCATGAAGAAGAACACCTTCAACAGCACTAATAGTATTGCTGCGATGCAAAACAGCCAGACACAACCAATTGTGAAATTTCTAAATCGGACACATTTTTCATTCTTCAGGGTCAAGTAGGTGATGGGATGAACGACAGCCAGGTAGCGCTCCACACAGGTCAACACATGAAAGAATATCTCTCCAAACCAGCAAAGAGCAAAAGTCAAGTTCCCCACTGCAATCATGGTAATATCCACTCTGTAGATACCACAAAAGCTGACAATACCACCAGATAGACCAATAAGGTCCATAGTGACCATGTGGTAGGTGAAGCAGTCTGAGTGACTCAGTGTTGTTCCTGTAGAGGAAGAACCCTTCTGCTGCCACTGTTGATGACCATAGTGGAGGATGAAGATGCATAAAGGGAGGAGGATGCAGATGTTGGTAAGCAGGAATAAAGAATGGACTAAAGAACTTGTTCCAGAGATGTAACAGTACAAATATGAAGGTAAGAACGACTGATGGGAGAGAAGATGCAGGTCTGGAAGGGATTCATTGAATGAAGAGTTTGCTGACATCTCTGAAAGGGAAACAGACACGAGAACCAAGTGAACTGAAAGTAGTTTAAATATCTCTAACTATAACAGATTATTTATTCACAGTAGACCATCTCATACCCCGGGACAAAAAACAGTTTACTTTTTACTTTTCCTGTTCTGACGTTTGGTAGGCCGATAACTAATTTAACTGACTTGAATTTTGAATTTCACCCTCAGAAATTGTCTCTGGTAGTGATCTTCAGTTCACCTTTTAAGTAAGGTAATGCTTTTGCTTGCTGAACTATCACTATACATACCTTGACACTGTGCACAACATAGTGTTCAACATGAGTGAGCTCTTCCAGACAAACCCACACATGAAGGTGCCTTAGATTTGGGAAGAAGGCCAGAGAGGTACTTTTTTGTGTGTTTCACAAAGATACAGCAGGACATTCCCTTTTGCGTTCTCTGTCATTTACACCGGTCGAATAAATAGTTAAGTTCCAAGAACCTACCTCTCAAAACAGAATCCAGATATTTAACTCTGTTTAAGTTTTCTTCAGCTTTTTGGTGTGAGGCTGAAACCTTCTATGTCCATCCCATCTTCCACTGTTGGCGACTGAGCTTTCTATGTAAAAATTGCCATGCCTCTCTTGATGAGTGATGAAGGGCACCTTCCCTTTCTTTAATGTTGGAAGTTTCAGTTTAATATAAGAATGTAATCATGTCACTCACCTCATGAATCTGTATATCTGAGTTTCCTCCTTAGTGTATCTCTATCCTATGTCCTTCTTTGGATGTATACTGTCTCCTACCTCACCACTCCTTCAATTCAAATTAGCTTCATTTGCATAAAAAAACAGTGATTGATTGCAAATGCATAGCTACACCAACATTTAAATAAACAAAACATGAACTATAGGCATACACAAATTCAAACAAAGAATAAACATATAAACTTGTGATGGTTATAAATACTGAATTAATACTACTCTAGTGTCCATAATGTTTTGTATTTGTTTCTTTATCTGTGTCATTTTTTTTTTCTTGTATTATTAAGATCATAATAAACATGAAAATAATGTATTTTTCTAGTGTATGATGTTGTTTTGTACCACAATGAAGTTGTTTTAATTAATGTACACTGTAAGATATTTATAGAAGCAGTTACACTCTAAGCTTAAGCTTAATTTAATTGAGAGGAAAGTACTGGCAAATATATGAAACAATCAAATAAAATGAGGTACCAGAAGAAAGATCAAAACCAACCATTCTCTATAAATGAATCCCTATAATATATTTGATTGGGATTTTTTTGCATTGTGTTCACACATTCTCCTCAGGCACATCTGAGTTTTGTCCAGGGAGGGACTCTGGTTTCCACCCACAAACCAAAAACATGTATGTAAAATCAGCTGACAACTCTCAACTAGCTCTAGGCATGGGAGTGAATGATTGTTTGTCTTTGTGTGTTTGTGATGGTTTGGTCTCATGTCCAGGTGTAACCACTTCTCTTATATAATGACATGCCCTTTAAAAATCACCCAAACCCAACTGCAAACTCAGATTTGAGTTGGGGCATCAGCTCATTCACCATCAAAACTGTTATCACCATTACAGTCATTCACTGTAGATGATTGAGCTTTATTTCTGATAGCCACAACCATTTATTACCTTATTAATAAGTGTTTATTTTATCAACTTTTTGGGCTCATTTCAGCAAAAAAGGTAAATGATTATGCCTGAAAATGGTTGCAGAAGGAATGCATTTCGATTAGCCAGATTAGTCATCCAGCAGTGAGGAGGAGCTCTTAGACCTCATCAAGTTTTTGGTTTTGTTATGTTATAAACTTTTTCTGAATAAATTAATTTAAAAGAAATACTTCTCATAATTTATTGTGTTTACCTTTTTATTCCCCTTATTTTTCATAGTAAATGGATAATTTGTTAACACAAAAATGAACCTTATATAATCAGAGTTGTTTAATGACGTGTACAAAATATTTACTATACCAAAATTCAAGAATATACAGAAATAAAACTATTTAAAGAACACAAAACAGGTTAAATAATGTGTAGTTTGATAGGAAAAACAGGTGTGGACAATTAACTTATTACTGGAAATGACACGGGACTAAAAACTCCAGACATGGCAAGTAAAAACCCTGAATCATGACACTGTTTATTATTTAATGCTAATGGCAGAGCATTTTTCTTTTTCTGTGTAGAAACAGCAGAGGTAACACCAGACTACAGGGCAGATTAAACCAGGTTAAACTTGTAATTATCAAACAACTTTCTATTCCTTCTGATAAATATAACAATATCCAGATAAAATTACAAGTCAACTTTACTACTAGTACTCCCAGAATTGTAATAATGACAATGAAAGCCCTCTGCTTTGATTGTTTCACCTTGACCCTGTCTCTGCCTGGTTTTCCCTCACCTGGATGGATGAGAACACTGAGAACAGAGAGGCTAAAGAAGATGACAACTGTAAGGGAAAAAACTAAAATGCAAATGCATGTAACAAAGAATGTGTACAACATGGCTATAGTC
The DNA here is from genome assembly GCA_006937955.1 of Pachypanchax playfairii. NCBI lineage: Eukaryota > Metazoa > Chordata > Actinopteri > Cyprinodontiformes > Aplocheilidae > Pachypanchax > Pachypanchax playfairii. The sequence goes on from SSNP01000068.1 coordinate 811,812, forward strand.
GTTGTTACAATGCAAATCAGCCAAACACAGCCAATGGTGATATTTCTGATTCTGAGACCTCTTTCCATTCTCAGGTTCATGTAAGTGATTGGATAAACAACTGCCAGATAGCGCTCTGCACACGTCAACACATGACAGAATATCTCTCCATACCAAGCAAAGGCAAACACTGAATTACCTATTGTTAATATATTAATGTCTACTCTGTACATTCCACAATAGCTGATCACACAACCAGATAGACCAATCAACTCCATGATGACCAGGTGATAGGTCAAGATGTCTGAGTGACTCATTGTTGCTCCCGAGGATGAAAGTCCCTTCTTCTGCCATTGCTGATGACTGTGATAGAGGATGAAGATGCAAAATGGGAGGAGAATGCAAATGTTGGTGATCAGGAATGATGAGTAAACGGAAGAGCTTGTTCCAGAGATGTAGCAGTCCAAGTACACAGGAGTGGAAGATTCATTGGAGATGAGTTGTGGATGAAAAAATGATTCATTGAAGGATGAGACATTTACAGACATAGCTGGAAAAAGAAAAGAAGTGGAAATAAAGTAGACAAAATAAACTTTAGTTATTGAGTTTATTTACTATTTATTTCTCATTAAGTTTTGCCAGGTTTTCTGTAGTCTTATTTTGAAGGGGTTTGGATGGTTTCTTGTGTTTGGTGTAATTTTGGGCTTTGTTTTAAAGGTGATATATGGAACTTGAACAGAGTAACACAGCACAAAGCCTTCAGCCATCTGGGTGCCAGGCTCGTTACCTCTCCGCCACGATCACTCCGATGCTGAGGTCGACCAATATTCCTCACCAAACCCACTTTGATCTCCAATCTGAGCAGGACAATATCCAATTATTTCCAGTAAAAATTATATTTAATAATAATTATATCCAATAAAATCAAAAAAAGCAATAAAATCCTCCTTGGTGTGTCTTGTAGTCGAGTGGCCCGAAGCTCCTCCACTTCAGCAACATGCTGCAGCTACGTATTAGCTAGCTGCTAATAAAAACGCTTCCACACAGAACTTGCTCGTCACATGAGAAACCCCAGGGGAAACCCCCAGTGGCAAGCAAATAAGGTATATAATCACCACACATCCCCGGTGCTTCCAGCTGCTTGACCTGCAGATTCCACAGTACCAGCCTCATTGTGCTGGATTATTTACGGTATTAGGCAACCCAAAATGGTGCCCTGCCAGCTATTGGCTGGTAGATGTTAAAAGAAGTCCAACGTCGTGCCTATCAAAATTAATATTTTATAATATTTTAATGGAAATAGTATATTTTCATTCTACAACCCTCTAAACACCCCATGGAGGTATTATTTTGTTATAAATATTGCTTTTTATGAAAATATTCCATATCCTACCTTTAACATTCAGGGGTTTTAAGTATTTCTTTTTTTTTTTACTTTACTTCAGCCTTTTCTGCTTGTGGTTCCTCCATTTAGTTTCTCACTTGTTCTTTTGGTTAGGGTTAGGGTTAGGGTCATTCTGCTTTTCATGCTTGTTCTTGTCACTTGTATGTTTTATTCTTGTCCATGGTGAGATTGTCATCTCTTCAACCAACCAACCAACCAACCAACCAACCAATCAGCTTTTATGTATATACCACCCTTCATACAAATGTAGCACAGAGTGCTTTAACACATTAAAACTACAATTCTGTTTCTGTCGTCTCCTGCCCTCTACTACATCTGGGTCTTTTGGCAAACATCCATATAACAATATTATTGGAAAGTAAACTTATGCTTTGTTTTTTATGTTTTTAATTCAACATATCATACTATTTAGATCTATTTGTTGGAAAGATGAAATAAAAAGAAATATTACATCCCCTGATAAAAGTACCACAAAGCCTGATCCTCATTGTTATGCTTTAGAAAAGGTCCCTAGTTTCTTTTGTTAGTTTTGCCTGATACCACTTGCTTGTATTTTGTTGTATCAATGCATCAAGAAACCCTGAAGATCTCTCAAAAATATAAAATACAAACAGAACAATCTGGAAGGAAGTCTTACAATCCTTCTTAAACTGAATAAAACAATATTAACACATATTTAGTCAAGTTTGAATCCCACACACTATAACATTATTAAAAAGCAATTCAGTTACTGACCTGACCACTGTGCTCAGTGTTATGTATACCTTATATACTGTTCTCTTTATATATTGCAGTTATATCCTTCCTGTTTGCCTAACTTAAATTTAAATATGGTTTATTTGCATTGGACAAAACATGAGTGATGGCAAAAAAAAACAACTTAACCATGGAAATCAGCAAGAGGAGATTTCTAGGAATATAATTACAACAAAACCTCACAAACCAGACACATTTTGCATTAGTGTAAATGTTCCATTGTGAAGAAAAAGAAGGAAGATCCAGGGTTAAAACCAACTGGGAACTTTTCCGTGGAGTTTGCACGTTCTCCATGCCTGAGTTTTTTCTAAAGACTCCGGTTTCTTCCAACAGAACATAAATGTACATTATAGGTATATTGGGAACTCTAACTTTTAGCGCAGATCACCACAGATATTGACATCAGGCAGATCACCTCTTAGTCCATTTACTGCTGGAAAATGTTTGCTTGTTTTGCTTGTGTTAAATCAATTGTTGTTTTATGTAAAGTTGTGTAGCAACCATGTTATGATGTTCTGTTCACTGTTGGACATTGTTTATGTTCCTATTCAATGGTATCAGCACTGATGTCTGAGGGTGAGAAAAGGTGTTCAGGTAAATGCCGGAAGGGTTTATTCAACTTGTACAACATGTCACATTTTTTAAATGTAAGTGATGTTGAATAATCAACAAGCGGTGCCCAATGACTCCTAAACTTATTGAGGATGAGCAGTTAAAGTGAAATTAATTGTTGGGTCTTGCAGTTTTGTTCATGGAATACATTTATAATATATAATGTGCCACAGAAAATGTAAATAAGCACATGTACTATTGTTGCAGCATTCTTCACTTACCAACAAACTTTAGTTTCCACCGTGACCACAAACAGTACCAATGACCTCGAGTGAAAGATCACAAGCAACATAAACAATAAAGGCAACCAGATCTATATTTGATTTAATGATTTATTTTAATGTGATTATTGATTTTAGTTATACACACACACATATATACACTGCGATATTTGACTGTCATTGTAGATAATCAAAGGACACAACTTCATCTGTTTTTAGACATTTCACAAATTTTTCTTGTTTTTTGTAAAAACAGCAGTGGTATCACAAGACTGCTGGGCAATAAAAACCAAACTGCACATGATAAAACCAAACACTCATTGTTGAAATCTGCCACAGATACAACAACCCAAATAAGATTTGCAAAAAAACGCAGCAGCAGAACTCCCAGTATGGCCGCCATAGTGTAGAATGCTCTTTGCTTTTTCTTGTCAACCTGTTTACTGAGTCCCACTTTTTCTCCTGGGCCCTTCCTAATCAGAAAACAAAGAACCGAAACATTGCAAAAACAGACAATAGAAATTGCTAATATCTGCATGACCAAATTAAAAATGAACATGTTTATTATCACTGAACAACTTCCTGCAACACAAAGCAACCAGACAGAAGCAGTAATAATGTTTCTGATTCGGATTCCTCTTTCTGTTCTCAGCTTCAGGTAGATGATTGGATGTACCACAGCTAGGTAATGCTCCACACATGTCACAATGTGAAAGAATCCTTCTCCAAACCACGACATGCACCAAAATAGGCCGCCCATATAGATGATGGTATAAGTCTCCCTGTAGATTTCCCAGCAGCATATGAAACACCCGATGACACCAAACAGCTCCATGATGACCAGGTGGTAGGTGAAACAGTCAGAGTGACTTGTTGTTGGGAGCTTGGGCCAGTTTTGTCGCCATTTTTGTAGCCCATGATAGAGGATTAGGATGCAGAGGGGGAGGGTGATGAAGATGAAGGTTAAATAGAACCCAACAAAGATAAAGGATTCTGGTTTGAGAAATAAACACTCTATGCTTTTAGGGAGGGAAGGATCAGAATTCAATACAGACTCTTGAATTATGTAAGAATAGTTTTCCGACATGTCTGAAAGAGAAAAAGTGATTAAACAGTAATTAATGAAACTGGATGTTCAGAAAACATTTTTTCATTGTGGTATATTTTCATTAAACAAAATATGAGTTATTGCACAATAAATAACTGAATTACACAAAATAACAACAAGATTGACATGCTTTGGATATTTTCAAAAACAACTTTACAAAACCTGTAAAATTCAAATAGCTTGTACATCTATTAGGTCAAAAATATATTATTCATGAAGACTTTTATTCTGTTGTTTTACTTGTGTCATTTTCTACGTACAATACACACATATGGACTATTCATGGGTCCAGAAATAAACAGAAGCAAGTTTATGTCGCTTGAAAACTGGAAACATGAGTGTAAATTACCTCCAGTATTTTGTAAATTTCCAAACTAAAACTAAAAATACACAATAAAGAATATTTATTTACTTGTGTTTGGACTGAATTTTACATTGGAGCAGTTGTATGTAGGTTTCATGTGTTCTCTTACGAGACACCGTTTAAATGCAGTAACTCAACAATTCAGGTTAACTGGCAACTTTCAATTACTGCCCCATGTGCACTGAAACATTACAGTCATACCATTTAGTGCAACTTTCCCAGATTGCAGAGGTCCTTTGTCTTTGGTTTGTTATGATTATAATGATAATTAATAACTTATGCTGATAGTATATCACTGTATTACTGCAGCATCATCATATTTTAGATGCTAATGCTTTACTGATCTGGAAATATTCCACATAACAATAGCATTTGAAAGTAGACTTATGCTTTGTTTTTTACATATTTTTAATTTAATTAATGACTATTAAGATCTCATAGGAAAGATAATGCAAAAATATTACATCCCCTGATAAAAGTACCACAAAGCCTGATCCTCATTGTTATGCTTTAGAAAAGGTCCCTAGTTTCTTTTGTTAGTTTTGCCTGATACCACTTGCTTGTATTTTGTTGTATCAATGCATCAAGAAACCCTGAAGATCTCTCAAAAATATAAAATACAAACAGAACAATCTGGAAGGAAGTCTTACAATCCTTCTTAAACTGAATAAAACAATATTAACACATATTTAGTCAAGTTTGAATCCCACACACTATAACATTATTAAAAAGCAATTCAGTTACTGACCTGACCACTGTGCTCGGTGTTATGTATACCTTATATACTGTTCTCTTTATATATTGCAGTTATATCCTTCCTGTTTGCCTAACTTAAATTTAAATATGGTTTATTTGCATTGGACAAAACATGAGTGATGGTGAAATAAACCAAACTTAACCATGGAAATCAGCAAGAGGAGATTGCTAGGAATAACTTAACATCAAAAACTCACAAACCAGACACATTTTGCATTGTATTTTGTGAAGAAAATTAATGAAAATTGTCATGAATCGACAAGGGTGGTGGATCTCAAATGCAGCGAGGCAGACTCAAATATAAAGGATTATTATGGGAAACACACAGGGTAGGGGAAAACACACACTGACACAAATACTCCTGCTCGCTGTGGGAGACAAGGGAATTAGTCCAAAGTTCCAACAAAATACAAAGTAACAAATAAAGATCAAAGTATTAAACAAAAAGCACTCTACTCACTTGGAGATGGAGGAGGCTGTAGTCCATAAGAAAACCAGGGGGGAAAAAACTCCTAAATCCAAATGTCCAAACATTCCAATGGTGACAATAACTATACAACGGTTCCCAGAAGACACACTCCCTGAATGGAGTTTGCATGTTCTTTCCTGTGCATGACTGTGTTTTTTCTAGAGACTCCAGCTTTCTCCCACAGACCAAAAGGGCTAGTTTGTTAGCCAATCAGAGTCCATCAAATTTGCATAATGGATATTAATGAGTTGCTGCCCGAAGCCGGATGAAACCTCAGCCAGACAGATTGAAAGGTCTGTAAATCAGTGTTTCCTAAAGTATTTTAGATACAAAAACTTCAGATATAAACACAAACTCATGAAATTTGTGTGAAGTGGCCTCTTTAACAGATAAAAGATCACAGGACATTTTCTTTTTGATTACTGGCAAGTTTTCAGACCAGTAATCAGCCATGACATCAACAGCAGACTGCACTGTGGTGATCATGTGACATCGTTATCATCATGTTGACTGTTACTAAATATTTTATCAGAAAATTCACCAAAATTAAAATAAAGGCATATTTTTTCCATAAACTCTATGTTGTACAGCCAACAGATGGCCACTGATGTGTGAATGAAAATGTGCTGTATTTATTTTGTAGTATGCCACAAGATATAAAATAAGTTCCAGGAAAGTAGAGAACCAAAAGCTTCCTAGTTGGTGAACTTCTATTAAACAACCCCCTTCACCTCTTGTAAAGATACTCTATTGTATTCTTTAAATTGGTCCTTTTTTCAAGAAAAATAATACAATTTCAGGGATACTACAGCAGCTTTCTGTCAACGTTATTTAAAATCATTGATTTTATTCATGTGTGTGATGCTATTCTTACAACAAACCAGTTTCCCTACTCTGTGTAGAAACATTAGCGGTAACACTAGACTGCAGGGTAGATTAATCCAGGAAAAACATGAAATAATTAAACAAGCTTTCATTCTCTTTGAAAGATAAATTAATTCCCACAAGATATTGACAGTGAACTTTACTATCAGAACGTCAAGTACTGCTAAAATTGTGTTAAATGCTTTCTGCTTTGATTGGTCCATCCTCTCCCTGCCCCTTTCTTTTTTACCTGGACCTGGACGGATTAGAACAAAAAGAACAGAAAGACTACAGAAGAGGACAATTGTAAGGGAGGAAGTTAAGAGGCACACATTTATAATAGGGAAAACATTCAAGTTCTCCAAACCTATCACCACAATACAAAACAGCCAAACACAGCTGTTGCAGATGTTTCTGACTCTGACACCCCTTTCATTTCTCAGGTTCCGGTAGGTGATGGGATGAGCAACAGCCATGTATTGCTCCAAACATGTCAACACATTAAATAATATCTCACCAAACCAGGCATAATCAAAGATAAAATTCCCAACTGCTAACATTTTTAAATCCAGCCTATAGATACCACAGCAAGCAACAGCACACCCAGAAAGACCAATTAGCTCCATGGTAACCAGGTGATAGGTCAAGCAGTCAGAGTAACTCATTGATGACAAACTTCTCTTCTGTTGCCATTGCTGATGACCATGATGAAGGATGAAGATGCACAAAGGGAGGATGGCACAGATGTTAGTGATCAGGAATGAGGAGTAGATGAATGAGCTTGTTCCAGAAATGTAACAGTACAAGTATAAAGGGACAGAAAGTTTGTTGACCAAAGGTTGCTGATGAAGAAAGGATTCATTGGAAGATGAGTTGACAGACATATCTGGAAAAGAAAAAAGACATGCAAACAAAGTAAAATGAAAAAAATACATTTGCATACTTTTGCTTTATTTTTTACATTTTTGACTTATGTTTGTTTAATTTCAGCAACGTGTCCAGATGGCACGGTAAATAAAGCATTAATATAACTGATGTAGTGTATTTACTAAAAACATCCAAGCATTATCTTTTATCTTTGAGTAACTAATTCCTTTGATCCAATTCAATTTATATGTTTTTTTAATCTTTCAAGTTGTTTGCAGCATTTTCGAGAAATACAAAAATATATTCAAATATTGGTATTGCTGTATAGGAAAATCTCATATTTTTAATCCTCATGTTGCAGTGTGTTAAACTGTCAGGGAAATTGACAGAACGGGTGGGTGGGGCGAGTCTATCTGAGAGATGGTTTTAAAAGATTTAATTGCCGAAAGAAGTTAGTTTACGGCATTCCCACACTCTCTGAATAAGATATTAAAAATTCTGTATTATAAGGAAGTTGGTTTATGAAGTTCATCCTCTAGGCAACATTATCACAGACTTACTTTTTACCACGGAGTCCTTGGTTGTGAAGAAACACTCGCACACACAGTTCTGTGGATCAAAGGAGACTTTTATACTCCTATTGTGGGAAAGAATCACTTACTAATAGCTGTCTTGTTCAATAAGTTTAACACTTACATGAAGTATCCTTAAACATGTTAGACTAAATAATAAAATCATGAGAATAAACGTTTTTCTTACATAAACAAACAGTGCTTTAACAATAAATGAGGACTTTCCATTTCATACTTATACTTAAATATAGGAAACTTTTACCATACAGTGTTTAGTGTTAGTTTTGCAACTGATTGGCTCATCTGCATAACAACGAGAAATATTTTAAATAAGCTAGCAAGAGGAGGCATAAAAATTAGGTTTCAAAGAAGTAACCCTGAAGTACATCAAAACTTGAACTGAGCTCATTTGGAGGTAATGTTTTAGAAAGATTATTGTAAGATTCATGAATGATTAATTCCAGTTTTATCACTAAACATGGCGAAAGAGTTCACAAAATTTGACATCCAGCGGATACTATTTAATTCTGATATAAATATAATAACCAACCTGATGAGTGTTTGATATTCTTCTGTCTTTGTCTTGTAGACTCTATATTGTACATACTGCACTTGCTTCTTATAGCAGGTTAAATTCAAATACAGCTTATTTGCATGAAAAATGGCTGACTGGCTAACGAATAATCACTTAAGAAAGTGAGACTAGAAAAGTTAGAATGAATTGCAAATGAAACACAATGGGGCAATAAGGCTGTTCAGAATAAAACAGTTAGTATATCAGAAGTGAAAAAAAGAATACAAAGCTAACGGACCTTAAAATCATTTGCATTTGACTTATTTTTACATAGTTTGTTGTGTTTTTAAATTAAAAGGAACTTTCTGAAAGGGATTCAGAAGCTTAATAAAAACCTTTATATACAAGACCTGAGAGATGCGTGTGTTTCGGTTGGTCTCTCAACTCAGTTCAAAGTTCTGAGCTTTTTGTAAATCCCTTTTGTTGAGACAAAAACAACTTAATATGTCAAAAAGAAAAATCAGCTTTTAGAATAACACAGCACAAAGCCTTCAGCCATCTGGGTGGCTCGTTACCCCCCCTCACCCACGCGCTCCAATGTTGAGGTCGATCAATATTCTTCACCAAATCCACTCGGATCCGAGCAGGACAATAAAATATCTGATAAAAGCATCCCCTACCTGTTTCATTGATTGGGGTTCTACCTGATGGTTACTCTTTGCCATCTTATTTCGCTGATCTGTTTGCTTTCTTTCCGCTGTTGGCGAGGAGACTTATTCTAATGGTTGGAAGGACCCCCACCCACCTACTCATTCTCGTTGGATTAAAGATACTCTCTACTCTATGAAACTGGAGAAAATAAAGTACACCGTGAAAGGTTCGGAAGCTGACTTTGTTAAAATCTGGAGGCCTTTTCTAGATCATGTGACTTCTTTGATTCTGGACACTGACTCGTAACCCTGGTCCTGTTGTGTTGTTTTTTGTCTCAGATTGAATGATGTATCCATACATTGGTATGATTAGTTTATTGTTACTGTAACGCATATTACCCCCTTCCTTGATCAGTAATGTTATTACCATTTATTACTATTTTTAGTTTTTTTATTACTATGGGTGTGTATGTGTATTTATTATAAATAACTGTGAAAATCTATAAATAAATCATAGATATATATAAAAAAAAAACAAGATGTGAAACCAGAGAAGCTGTAGAAAGTCAAGGACTCACTGGTACCAGTGGTCTTCGGAGTGTTAATGGAATTATCAGGTGTTACTTTCCTTTATGAATTCATACAAACATGTCACAGTCACATGTGGTCATAACTTAATATCAGCTTGTTGATGTCCTTGTAGTGATATTAGACAAGATTGGCAACTAAAGATCATGAGCAAAACCTGTCTTTCTTAAATGTCCTTGTCTGGCACCTGAAAGTCTAACAGCCAGAAGTCGGATAGTCCCTCGTGTCAACTGTCTACAAACTTTATATAAAAGAAACAAAACAATTCTGTTAGTCAGAGCCTCATTCCGATGTGTTGACATATGTGATCACTTTATCATTTATGCGTAGATGATATTAAACATGGTTTTGATTTACTCACCCAGACTCTTGCAAACTTTGTTTTCATCATGTACCATGAAGGGTTATCGATGATGACCCAGCATCTGATCAACCCAGGGAACACTCCTGTAACAGGAGCAGTTGTAGGAATAACAGAGCTGTTTAAGTAGGACACATATAACAGACGGAAGGTGGTGTTAGGTTAAATGTGGTCCCTGGTTCTAATAAAGAAACATCTGAGTAATAGAGAGTGAACATCTCAGTTCTAAGACATATCTGAGGATATTATAATTCCATCTTCCAGCTGTTTTAAAGGGAATGGAGGGTTGATTCAACTTATCTGATTTGTAATAGTGTTTTCGATGCATGTATAACCAACAACAGGTGACCAATGGCTCCTTAACTTAGTGACTGGATGAACAGTTAAGATGACTGTGGCTCAGTGGTTAGAGTGGTTGTCTTACAACTTGAAGGTTGGTGGATTGATCCCGGCTTCCACCGCCACATGTCAAAGTGTCTTTGGGCAAGACACTGAACCCCATGTTGCCCCCCGATCTGCTTATTGGGTTGTGTGAGTGTTAGCTCCTACCCTCTCCCGTGTGAATGGGTGAATGACAAAAAACTGTAGTGTGTAGCGCTTTGGGGGTCGTAGGACCTAATTAAAGCGCTATACAAGTGCATGCCATTTACAAGCTATTTAAGATTTCTGCAGCTGGTTGTTTCACTTTTGTTGACTGAGTAAATTTGTAGCGTACAATATGCCACACAACATGTGAATAAGCACATGTGTTGTTGCTGCATTCACTTACCAAAAAACTTTAGTTTCAACAGTGACCACTAACAGCCGCTAACGCAAAGAACAAGCAATATAAACAATAATGGCAGACAGATCTATTTTTTTATTGAATTATTTATTTTAATGTGATTGTTGATTTTGTTTATACATTGTGATATTTGAGTATTATTGCAGATAATTGAAGGACACAACTTCTTCTGTTTCAGTGCTCACGTTTTTAGACATTTTGCCTTCATTTGATGACACACACACTTTTTTCTTGTTTTTTGTAAAAACAGCAGTGGTATCACAAGACTGCTGGGCAATAAAAACCAACTTGCACATGATACAACCAAACATTCATTATTGAAATCTGCCACAGATACAATAGCCCATACAATATTTGTATAGAAACGCAGCAGCAGAACTCCCAGTATGGCCGCCATAGTGTAGAATGCTCTTTGCTTTTTCTTGTCAACCTGTTTACTGAGTCCCACTTTTTCTCCTAGGCCCTTCCTAATCAGAAAACAAAGAACCGAAACATTGCAAAAACAGACAATAGAAATTGCTAATATCTGCATGACCAAATTAAAAATGAACATGTTTATTATCACTGAACAACTTCCTGCAACACAAAGCAACCAGACAGAAGCAGTAATAATGTTTCTGATTCGGATTCCTCTTTCTGTTCTCAGCTTCAGGTAGATGATTGGATGTACCACAGCTAGGTAACGCTCCACACATGTCACAATGTGAAAGAATCCTTCTCCAAACCACGACATGCACCAAAATAGGCCGCCCATATAGATGATGGTATAAGTCTCCCTGTAGATTTCCCAGCAGCATATGAAACACCCGATGACACCAAACAGCTCCATGATGACCAGGTGGTAGGTGAAACAGTCAGAGTGACTTGTTGTTGGGAGCTTGGGCCAGTTTTGTCGCCATTTTTGTAGCCCATGATAGAGGATTAGGATGCAGAGGGGGAGGGTGATGAAGATGAAGGTTAAATAGAACCCAACAAAGATAAAGGATTCTGGTTTGAGAAATAAACACTCTATGCTTTTAGGGAGGGAAGGATCAGAATTCAATACAGACTCTTGAATTATGTAAGAATAGTTTTTTGACATGTCTAAAAGAGAAAAAGAGATTAAACAGTAATTAATGAAACATTTTTCATTGTGGCATATTTGCATTAAACAAAGCAATGCCTCATTGAAAAAATAATTACCACTGAATTACATAAAACAACAAGATTTGCATGTTTGGAAAGTTTCCATAAACAAATGAAAAAAAAACCTGTAAAATTCAAATGCACATCTACCTTGTAAAAACATATATTATTCATGATAACTTTTATTTATGTTATTTTCCTGAGACAATAGCCTCACATATGGAATATTAATGGGTCCAGAAATCAAAAGAAACACATTTCTTTCTGTTGAAAACAGGAAACATGAATGTAAATCACCTCCAGTGTTTTGTGCCGAACAGTAAATAAAAAGCAAACACATACATTTTACATTGGATCAGTTTATTTAGGTTTTATGTGCGTTTTTTTGTTGTTGTTATTTTTGCAAGAAACTCTTGGCAAAAAAGGCAACAAATATATATTTATCAATAAGAACATAGCAGGATTTTTTTCTGACTAAAGCATGCATGTCAGATTAATTGGCAACTCCAAATTTCTGGCCCTAAGTCCACTGAAATATTACATTCATAAATATCAGTGTAACATTTCCAATTTATTATGGCGCCTTGTCTTGGTTTTGTGTTTGTAGTGAATCTTTATGCTGAAAGTATATTTCTGCATTGTTACAACATCCTGCAGAGGATCAAAGTCATAAAGTCTCTAATTCCATAATAAAGATTAAACATAAATCTCCGTGCTTTGTGGGTATTATCTTATGACCTTTTTAAATATGTTGCCCACACTGGAACAAGTCAATGTGGAAGTATGATATCAGATCCTCCATAACCTTAAACACTTACTTAAAACAAGAGAAAATATTTAACTATTGCTCTACTTGCATGCAAACTATTTAGAGTAAATCCCCAACCATGTGCACATTTTAAGGAATCTGAGAAAAAAAATCTTTGAAATAGAAAATGTAACATGTATTTTACATGACAATGATATTTAAAAAGATAAACCCAACCTGGTTAGTTGTTTTTCTTTTTGTGCTTTCTCTCCTTGGGAAGATTGTGTGAGGTGAATAAACTGACTGAATGACCTTGTGCATCCTTTACCACCTAAAGTCAAATTTAAATAGGAAATATTTGCATGAAAAACAAATGACAAACCCTATTTATTGTAAGTAGGATTACAGATGTCTGCACAAAAAAAGAGGACATGAGACAAAAGCCTTTCTTTGTTTCAGCAATGCTTAAGACTAAGTTTTTTTCATTTGTTAATTTGTTGAAATAAATAGATCTTCAGTTTTAGATTTGGCTCCATATGCCTTGTCCATTGGCTAATAGAGACAGACACCAGCTTTTTGCCATCCTGCAGCAAGACAAGCAGACAAGTTGGATGGATGGATGGATGGATGGATGGATGGATGGATGGATGGATGGATGGATGGATGGATGGATGATGGATGATGGATGGATGATGGATGGATGGATGGATGGATGGATGGATGGATGGATGGATGGATGGATAGATGGATGGATTACATATCAAAGAAAACCTTCTGCTCCAGCCAGTCAGGGTTTGTTGATGTTATCTTTATGTGTTCCTGTGTTTCCTCCACATGCTGCACCTGCGGTACATTACTGTTCCATCCAGCCAACCTAAATTCAAATATGGTCTGTTTGCAAAAAAAAAAAAGGTCCACAGAGTTACATGAAACATCAAGATTCTTGCAAGGCTTCCAAAAACAAATATACAAAACCTGTAAAATTATAATTCACATACTGTGTAAAAACTCATTACTCATGGTGACTTTTATTCTATTCTTTTTTGTGTCATTTTCCCTATACAATGACTGCATTTATGGACTACTAGAAATCAAAAGAAACAAGTTTCTGTTAGACTGGATACATGAGTGTAAATCAACTATGGCGCTTTGTGCAGAACATTAAATCAAAAATTAAAAGAAAATTTGGGATGCAACCATACAACTTTTCTCAAACTGATATGTTACCAATAGCTACTTGGATCTGAGTACTTGCGGATACTGTGCACAAATGGTTCACATCCTATCTCACAGACAGGACTTTTAGGGCAAGTTTAGATACCTGCTCCTCTAAGGTGGTGTGCCCCAGGGTTCAAATATAGGCCCATTGCTTTTTAACCTTTTTACAGAGTTAATTTTCACAGTTATGCTTCAATCTTCAATCACTGTCTCTTAATCCTTCTTTATATGTCAAGAACCTGGGTGTGACTTTTATCCCTCGCATTAAAAACATTACTAAAATAGGTTTTTATTTCACATTTTGGATTTTTATATTTTTTATTTGCTTTCATCAGAGAACCCCAGTCCTCAGCAGTCTGTCTACTCACTAACCTGGTTCTGCCAGATCATTGTGTAGCCCCACGTGTCCACTCGGTGCTACACATACATCTGGGATTTCTCTGTGCGAAAGCATCTGAAAATGGGAGGGACATCAGGTATATTTTAAGCTGATTGGAGGACACACCAGCAAATGCAAAGAGGACATTTAAAAAACCTGAAGTTAAACAGTTTGTTTGTTTAAATACACTGATATTTGTAGTACTTCAGATTGTGATTTGAATGTCACTGCTGGAGACAGACGCCAGCCCACCCTGCAGTGGGACAAGTCTGTGTGACAAATGAATGGATGGCTTTTTTATCCAGAAAAAGGTGGGATGTTCCCTTAGGTTGGCAGTGAGTCTCATGGGGACGAGCTTAAGTATCTGAGCATCTTGTTCATGAGCGATGGCAGGATGAAGCAGGGGATTTGTCCTCAGTGATGAGGGTCCTGCTTCAGTTTGTGAAGAAGGAACTGAACATAAAAACAAAGCTCTCCATTTATTTGTCTGTCTATGTTCTGCCCTTTTCCTAGTCATAAGATCTGGATCCTGCTCAAAAGAACAAGATCCTGGATACAGGTAGCTGAAATGTAGGATGGCCAGGCTCAAGCCAGGAGATCTATTGAGAAGTTTCTTCATCTGGAGGAGCTTGAAGTAGAGCTGATGCTCTGCCACATTGGTAGAAGTCAGCTGAATTGGTTTGGGCATCTGGTTAGGATGCCTCCCTGTAGTTTTACCAGGAACATCCTACTGGGAGCAGACCTGGGGGCAGACTCAGTATTTGCTGGAAGGATTATATCCTCTCTGATCTTGGAACATTTGGGGATCCCCAGGTAGCGCAGTAGAGGATCACTAGGGTGAGGGATCTCTGGATTTATCTCCAGTAACCATTATCCTCCAACCTGACATTGGCTAAGCAGAAGGGGATGGATGCATATCAAATAAAACCATCAGCTTGCTTCAAGTTTTTTCTTTAACACTATCTCCCATCCTGAACACATGCAGGAGAAAAGAGGAGATGAATGGCTACTTTTTAAAGGAAGAAACCTCCAGGTGAACTGGGCTTTGGTCTTTTGCCATGACGGTTTGCTGATGTTGTTTTTGTGTGTTCCTATGCTCACTCCATATATTGCACCTGCTGTACAGTGCTGCTCCTATAGCAAACTCAGATTCAAATAAAGTGTATTTGCATTAAACAAAACAATGCCATATTGCATAAAAACACCGCGTTACATAAATCAACAAAATTTGCATGCTTGGAAACTTTTAAAAACAAAACCTGTGAAATTCAAATATACTGTACCTCTACTGTGTCAACAACATATTATTCATGAAAACTGTTGTTTTATTCTTTCATTTATTTAAAAATTCAAAAACCAGATAAAACATTGCCAAAAAGTATCTACAAAAGGCAGTCCAGTTCTGGAACAGCATTCTTTGAACAGATGCAACCTCAACCAGAATGATGGGAAGAATATTTGGGGAAGGCTTGAAATGGCTGATGATCCAAAGCACATCTTCTTCTGTAAAACAGGGTGGAAGCAGTGTGATGGTGTGGGCATGTCTGGCTTCCACTGGGTCACTGGTGTATATTGATGATTTGACAGTAGATAGAAGCAGCTGGATGAATTCTGAAGTGTTTAGGGATACTTTCTGCTCAGATTCGACCAAGTGCAGCAAAGTCGATTGGACAGCACTCCACAGATGGGCAAAGACTAGAGTTGTGGATGTTACTCAAAAAAGTAAATAGCTATACATTACATGTTGCTTTAAAAGTATATATATCACACTAATTAATTTCTCACTTCTGAAAGTAACTTAGTTACACTACTTCCTAATTACTTTTGCACCCAAAAAGTGACCAGCGATATTCAAGCAAGATTGTTTTTGACACTCTTATTTAATAAAAGATGTGAAAAACAAGCACAAACAGCTGTGCTACATATAGGTGCAATAAACAATTGCAATTATACAATTATACCTCCATCCATATAACGTTGTTACATTGTCCCCCTGTTATATCCACGTCATTGCGTATGGAAACGAAAGAGTCTACCAAGCTCTCTTCTCCCCAACTGATTGGACCATAAGGAATGGATGTAGGTTTCTCTTTGTAACAAGTAATATATTACATGGGTCACAAAAGTAACTAATTACATTACTACATACTTCACTTTGCTACTTTGTAATGCGTTATACCAAACACTGACAATGACCTAAAACATACTTAAAAAGCAACCCAGGAGTTTCTTAAGACAAAGAAATGGAATATTCTGCAACTTGCTTGAGCAGCATTTAACTTGCTTAAGACAAAATGTAAGGCAGAAAGACCTACAAGCAAGTAAAAATTGAAGACAGCTGCAGTAAAGGACTGGAAAAGCATCACAAAGAAGGAAACCCAGAACTTGGTGATGTTCATGGGTTCCAGATTTCAGCCAGTCTGTGCCTGCAAAGGATTCTCAACAACGTCTTCAAAATGAGCATTTTATTTGTGGTAATGTTAATTTGTCCAATTAATTTTGAGCCCCTTGAAAAAGAGGTGCCCCATATTGGATTTGGATTTGATCTTAATAACCTTTCTGTTAAGGTTGTAAATGTAGCAGTTTGCTAACTTAGCCACGTTTAGCAATTTGGGTTGCTTTTTTGACATGCAAATGTTCCAACTTTGTGTAGATACAACAGAGGTAACACCAGACTACAGGGTAGATTAAACCAAGAACAACATGAAAGCATCACACAACTTTGTATTCCTTTTGAAGAATACACTATTTCCCAGCTTATATTAAAAGTAAGTTTTACTACCAAAATCCCCATTATTGCCAGAATGGCCCAAAAGGCCCTTTGCTTTGATTGGTCTACTTGCTTCCTACAGCCTTGTTCTACAGGGCCTGGATGAATCAGAACACAGAGAACAGAGATACTACAGAAAACAATGACTGTAAAGGATAAAACCAAAATGCAAATACTTAAGATAGAGAACATGATCAAATCCTCTAAACCAGTCAGTACACAGCAAAAAAGCCAAACACAGCAAATGCAGGTATTTCTGATTCTGATGCCTCTTTTGTTTCTCAGGTTCAGGAATACGACAGGATGAACAACAGCCAGAAATCGCTCCACACATGTCAACATATGAAAAAACAACTCTGCAAACCAGACAAAGTCAAATATACTGTACCCCACTGATATCATTTTAACGTCTACCCTGTAGATCCCATAACATCTGAAAACACATCCGGACAGACCAATCAGCTCCATGATGACCAGGTGGTAGGTGAAGCAGTCTGAGTGACTCATTAATGAAGAGCCCTGTAGCTGCCATTGCTGATGTCCATGGTAGAAAATTAAAATGCACAAAGGCAGGAAGATGCAGATGTGGGTAATCAGATATGATATGTAGATATAAGAGCTTGTTCCAAAGATGTGGCAGTACATGTCTAAAGACATGAAAGATTTGTTGGAGAAAAGTTCTGAGTCAAGAAGTGATTCAGCTGAGGTTGATGAATTTACATACATGTCTGGAAAAGAGAAAAAACATAAACTAAGTGGATTGGGAAAAAACATGTCCCCATGTTAAACAATAGTCCTGTGAATTTTGTCCTTTTTATTTAGTAGATGGCTGAGATGTCAAGAGGAACTCTTAATGTTTTAGCTTAATTAAAAACCTGATTCCATAGAAATACATGGATACAAGCGTGTTCAAATGAAAACATGAACAGCCACGTTTACGGCTTTAGTCATTTCTGCATACTTGGTAAATGCAAGGTTTTAATAGATTAAATACCTTCATTGTTTGTTAATATCTGAGTAACAGAGTTTTATTTTTTATTTTAAAATCACAATTTTTATGTACAATGTATTGAAATCAACTGAACCTAAACTGAGGATTCATACAGTAAGTAAGTAATAAAAGGGCAGATATACAGTATCACATCCCATATATTTGGATATCAAACATGTCACATGTAATATATAGGAATACTAACATGATTAGTACTACTATTAATATTAAAAGACACAGTTGCAATCTTAATATCCAAAATAATTATCTGGTATTTCCTTATTATGAATGAGGAATCAGCCTACTGCTTACATTACTTGGTCTGCTAAAATAGTTTAAATCTGAATCATTATAAAACTGAACAAAATTATTAGTGCTGATATAAGGTAAATAAAATCAGACCTGGTGAGGTTTGGATGGCTCTTCTTCTGCGTCTTTGTGTGGTGAATTTTACACAGGACAAACTGAAACACTGTGTTTTTCAGCCCCACCCAACCTTTTTCTGAGATAATTCAATGGAGCTAATTTGCATTAAACATGGTTTAACATGGACTGCCACATGAGTAAAAAAAATAATATTTATACATTTTTAAACAATTATAGATTACTAAAAGGAGGAAAAAATGACAGTAAAACATTTTCAGAGCACTAATGGGTTTTAAATTTAATTTCCCAAAAGGAACCTTCCCGAGGGATCCAAAAAGTCTTGTCTTGTCTTGTCTTGTCTTGTCCTGTCCTGTCCTGTCCTGTAAGATTCAGGAACACAGTGGCAGTTTCCAGGGTTTATTGAAATGAAAGTTGGGATAATGAGAAGGTCTCTAGAAAGGAAACTTGTCATGAGGAGGGAACACAGTAGGATGTTTTTGAACTTTTTTTTAGCGCCAGTCTAAGGCAAGGTCCGGTCTTATTTGTCTAAGCAGGACAAAAGCCAATATTAATGTTAACTGAACATGAAATACAGTAATACCAATCTGAAAGTGGGCCGAATAACTGTTTAAGAAGTTCCAAGTCCGGAGTGGTGGCATGAATCGGGTGTTTACAAACAGTTTGGGGATGGCTAAGGAGATACTGGCCTTGCACACCAGAAACTGGATCTGTTATTAAACACTACAGGTTGTTTT
>SSNP01000068.1:831043-933708 GCA_006937955.1 Pachypanchax playfairii
GTTTTGGGTAGTTAGGCAATCAAATACCTTTCAAACCAGGCCCAAAGGCACCCGCATCTGTTTCAAGCTGATTCATTTCCTGCCGCCCCACTAGCCAGTTTAATATTCATAATATAACATTAGACAGCTGAATGCAAATCTCATAACGGAAACAAATTGCTTCCTGATCTTTTGCATAGGGGTGACTCATCTTGATACACATTTAGTCTTTGGAAAGATGTTCATAGTTCATTTTAATAATAGGTTGTTTTAAAAAGAAAAACACATAACTAATAGAGTAATAGGAAGTTAAAAGGATTCCAAATTAAAAGGTTTGTTATTTAAATAAAAAGATTTATACCTGATCTTTTCTGAAAACAATATGGGCTATAATAATCTTATTGTCTTTTGAGGATTTTGTAAAAAAGAACAAAAAAGAATCCCAGCGTTCTGTCTGACAATGAAAACAAGATGTACATAAAGTCCCAGCACTGTAAATACATTTCTTTGGTCACTTGGTGGAATTAAAAGGGACACTATAGTTCATTTAAGTCCGTCATTACAATGTATTTATAAAATCAGGGTTAGTTTTACAGATTTTGTGCTCACTGGTTGTTTTTCCAACACAATAATTTTCCTGATTTGTGTAAAAACAGCAGAGGTAACACAAGCGTGCTGGGCAAGGTAAGCCAAACTACAAATGCCAAGATTAAACACGTATTACTCAATTCCATATTAAGTGATATAAACCAAACAACACTGGCAGAAAACCTTAGTACCAGAACTCCTAGTATGACTATTATAGTGTAGAATGCTTTTTGCTTTTTCTTGTCAACCTTTTTGCTGAATCCTGGCTTTTCTCCTGGACCTGGATGGATCAAAACATAGAGTGCAGAGATGCTGCAGAAGGAGACAACAATTAAGCCAAATAATAAAATGATCAAATTCACAGTGGAGGTCTTCTTAATCATTAAAAACGTCCCTGTAACGCAAAGCAGCCAAACCAAAACAATGATCATATTTCTAGCTCTGATTCCTAATCTTTTCCTCAGGCTCCGGAAAGTAACTGGCCTTACAACAGCAAGGTAGCGCTCCAGTGATGTCAGAATGTGAAAAAATGTTTCTCCGAACCATGACATGAACCACATAAAACCACCTATAAATACTTTGCTTAAATCCTCAGTGTAGATTCCACAACAGCTGATGATACACCCAACAGCACCAAATGCTTCCATGAAGACCAGGTGGAAGGTAAAGCAGTCTGAGTGACTGATGGTTGCTTTCAGGGGGTTGGGCCAGTTTTTCTGCCATTGCTGTAGACCATGGTAGAGGAAGATGATGCTGATGGGGAGAACGTGAAGGATGAAGATGATATAGAACCCACTAAAGATCAGAGAGCTCGGTTTGACTAAGAAACATTGTGAGTATGATACAGACGCAGTAACAAGGGAAATATTTGATTGAAGAAGGAACTGATTTGGGAAGGAGGAGGAGTTTAGTGACATATCTGAAAGAAAAAAAGCACAACACATTGTACAATTGAAATGTTTTTCTTCACATGATTTTTACATTTTGCTATTTGGGTTTGTTTTATGGTTGTCTTGTTGATCGCCTTAAAAAAACTGGAGGTTTAGCCGAGCCATGAAATCTTCAGATTTTTATACCACTTGTTTCAGTAAAACCCTCAAATATAAAATACATTTCTTAAAGACCCACTTTGATCATCTTTTGACCTATTTTAAAGCATCTCAATGTCTTTAAGTTATGATTATGGTGTTTTTACCCAAAATAACAAACCTGTTCCATTTTGCTGGATGTAGTTTTTAGATTGCGGCAGTAGCTCATTAGCAATTTGCCTCTGCAATGTAGGTGGAACCGTCAAAGGCTCAAACCGCCGAAGGGATTCTAATTAGCAAAGGAGCTGTGATGTAACAAATATAGGCTTTTCGAACTCGAGAGAACTCAGGTCTTATCGCTACCTGTGCAGTTTGAGAGACAAAAACTGAAAGGAGTTGTTGTGCCATTTTGACACGTATGAAGGTAAGAATACCTGTGGAGTTAAAATATTCAACAGAAACCTCAGAAAAAACGTTTTTAACTAATTCAGAGCCACTTTCAGATTTCATATCCCCCTCAGTACCAGAGATATTTAGCATTTATACTGATTTTTGAAGACCCACAGAATATTTTCTCCTATGACTATGTGAATTATGAAACCATCAACACAAAATTTAGTCTTTCTTCTTCAAAAAGCAAAAAAAAAAATGTTTCTACCTCTTTCTGTTATTTAGTAATCTGCAGTACAAAAGAGGAAACGTATGAAAATCCACACGTTTCAGGACTAAAAGCTGAGATAAAGAGCGTTTTGTGTAACGAGGTTTTTCAAGCAGATCAGTGACTTTGATGTAAATATTTCATGTTTCAGTGATTCATTCAACATCTGAACTATGTTTTACTACTATGAAAGTGAAAAAACAACAGTAAAAAAGTACTTTTGAGTTTATTTTATGTCTAAATGTAAATGTCTCATGTAGACCACACAGTTCACTTCTCCTTCCCAAACCAATCGATTTGATGTATCAGACGTCATCGCAGGTGGTAACCTGTGTGTAAAACGGGTGTTTGGCATAACCATGGCAACGCGGTCTGAGTTTTGTAGAGATAGTTTAATTCAAAGTAGACCCATCCCTTGTGACCAGATATGAAGTGGAACGGTGTTGGTAGGTGACAGTATGTGTTCGCAGTAAGCTCTCAAAAAAGGTCACGTTTTTGGCATTTTTCTAAGCGTTTTCCATTCATTTTCAATGAGAAGCTGTGTTTTTTGTGAATTTCGTTACCATGGCAACCCAAAACACCACGAAACCAAGATCAATCACATCGGGTCTCCGATGCAGTTTTTTTGCGTGCTCCGTCACCATGGTAACTCAGATCTAAAATAAAAGTCATTCCACACATTCTGTTAACGAGCCAGACGATTTGATATATGAACCATCTGGATTCGTCGCTCCGTTCGGGCCTAATGAATTTTGACGGAAGAATATAAATCTAGATGTGTAGAATAATAGTGTTGCCATTTGAATGCCATTCATTATGGCAATCCCTAATTACAGAAAAACACTGGTAAAGAAAATAGTTAAACATAAACTTAGAGCACCATATAATAATTTTTATAGTCTCCATAAAATAAAATGTGTTTTTCATGAGAGGATAGGGTATTTTTAGCATCCTTCATGAGAACAAATGATTTTTACTATTTGGAACATTTTTTTTTTTCTATTTTATTGCCTATAAGTTAAAATTTAAAAATATTTCTATTGGAACACAAATTGCAGTGTTTTTTTCTCTCAAACCCTCATATTTATATAACAGAAAATAAACAACAACTTTACCTGGCCTTAAGAATAAACTGACCTGTATATCAAATATTTATAAAACCATGATTGATGATTCTGAAAATACTAATTATATTAAAGAAAAATGGGAGTTGGAAGCCAATATTATTATAGATGATTACGAATGGGAAGATAGTTTATTTAATAGCCACTCAATTCTTAGTAGTGCTACTTGGAAAGAATTTGATTGGAAGGTAAAAGTAAAGTTTTTTAGGACACCAATGGTTGTGTATGGTTTCTTTCCATCATCTTCACCATTATGTTGGAGAGGATGTGGCAAGATCAGAGATCACACTCATATTTTCTGGGACTGTTCAATAAAAAAGTTTTGGATGGATATCAAGAATGAAATAAATATAATACTGGGCCTAGACGTACCTTTAAAATTGTCATACTACATACTAGGATGCATCACAGAGGAATTTAATATGGACGTGTATAAAACATACATTCTGAATATTCTGCTATTGGTTGCTAGAAAAATGATTATAACGTCATGGAAAAATGCCTTCCCACCATATTTACTATGGAAAAACTCACAACAACGCTAAGATTGAAAAAAAGAGTCATTTGAAAAAAATGGTCACCTGTAAACAAATATTTGGAAAAGACACAAATGTCTGATGTATAAGAGCCTTTTGCTAAGGACTGTTC
Organism: Pachypanchax playfairii; assembly: GCA_006937955.1. Lineage (NCBI taxonomy): Eukaryota > Metazoa > Chordata > Actinopteri > Cyprinodontiformes > Aplocheilidae > Pachypanchax > Pachypanchax playfairii. The sequence continues at coordinate 835,069 of SSNP01000068.1, forward strand.
TGCATTTTTTTTTTTTTTTTTTTACATTTTGAAATGCAATTTAATGTAAAGATGTGAAACAGAATAAAACGAGTTAAAAAAAAATAATAATAAACTGACCTGTGTGACATTAATGTGAATCTTTTCAACTGAAATTTCCAGGAACAACTTTGCAATCAAGTATTTTTTGTATTTATTTTAACCATAGGGTTATATAAAAGAATGAAACATACCTGAGTGTTTCTTCTGAGCATCGATCTGCCGTGTTTTTTTCTTTGTGTGGATCTTTTGTTCTGGTGTTCGGTTTTTCCACTTGTCTGACTCCCAAGTTAGAATTTAAATAGGATTTAAATAAGATTTGACAAAGAACCCTTTTAATGACTGGAGCATGAAAATCAGTTGTGTAAACGTAAATATCTATCAGTCACCTTCTGGTTTGTATTCCCCCATGTGCAAATCATATGTCTAAAAAAGTACTTGCTCAAACTGTACTGACATCAAGCCAAGCTGACGTGTCCAACTAGATCTATTGCTTTCAATACAGAACAGACTGCTCACATGAATCCCTCTTTATTTTAAAATGTATTTGTTGAACTGTGCAGCTTCTGAGTGGTTCTCGGGGAACTGAAGAAGCCTTTCACATCTTTGGAAAAAAAAGAAAAAAACTTTGGATGGAACCTGTTCCTCTCATGTTTTCACTCCTGTCGTTAGATTGTCTTGTAATAGACCAGGAATCTGTCCATGATGTGTCCACCTCTGACCCTTTGTCAACACGAGACATCAGCTCGCCATAACCCTGTCAGGATCAAGCGGATTTATTGGATCCCCAAATTTCGGTGTCATTCAGAATTTTTTTTCCTCCCTCATACGAATCTGAGTTGTTTAAGATCAGGTACCGTTACTGTGTGTATTATTTTTATTCAAGGTCCTGAGTTTGGTCTGGGTAATAGTGTTTGCAGAATTACTAAGTAATAGTTGTTTGATTGTGGCATGTATATCTTGTTGTGGTTTACCAGATAATTTGGTTTTACCCTTGTTGTTTCTACACCGAGCAGGGAAATGAGTGTAAAATGGTTTTTCATATCTTACTGAAAGTGATTGATTATTATAATTATGAAAATGTTTAAATATAAGTAACTTTGAATCTGGACTGCTGCTATGCATTGGACATGATTTTTCTGTAAAGCACATTGAAACTACTTTGGTAATGAATGAGTTCGTTATAAATGAAACTGAATGCAAATGCTTTTTTGAGGTTTCATGTATTATATTGACCAGCTCAATGTTGCTACTTTATCTTACTGCAGATGAAAGTGTTTGGTTGATTACTGCAAAGAGGAATCAATGCTGCAAATAACACAGTTAACCTAGAATTGATCTTGAGCCCATGCAGTGCTGTCCAGTAAATAATTATCCAGTTTTGAATCTTTTGACAATATTTATTTATTGTAGATTTTATATCCTCAAAATCTTTGCAATATTAAAATGTGGGACATTTTTCTCAAATTGTCTCAAGATGTTTAGATTCAGTTTGTCACAAACTGGTAAAACTCTGCCCATCTTTACATCTGAAAGTCTCTAGCTTTCTGAAATGCTTCTTTCATACTAAGAGATGTTATTAAGCTGCAGACAGTTAACCTGATTCATTGTCAAAATTTCCTCTGGTGGTTTTTGAAATTTGGCAGTTACTATTAGAGCCCTTTGTTGCATCTGTTCCAAATTCCTTGAGATGTGTTACTGTAATCAAAATCGAGGAAAAAAAAAATTCTAGGAAATGATAAGATGTCAGTTTTAACATCTGATATATTGTTAATGTTCTATTGTGCAAAAATAGGGATGTTAGCTTTGCAAATCATTGCAACTTGCTATAATTTACACTTTACAAAATATTCCATTTCCTTGAGGTTGCAGAAATAAATATAAGTTGTTACAAAAATCCCAAGTAAACAATTGTTGACTTATCAGTATGTATGTGGTCTTTTTGAAATAAAGTTCAAATTTTCTCTTGCAGATTTAATTAAATTAAAATAAAAATTAAAAAAACTTAATTCCAAAGGAAAAGTAAATAAATTGAGGAATGAAACATTTACTTGTGTTTTCTTTTTTAAAAGAGCGTCAAGACAAACGATGGTAGAATTAGGATGGTTTAGTGTGTGTGTGTGGGATGGGAGGGTAAGGGGTGGGGGGATGGGGGTGGAGCAACAGAACATTTCATGAAAGTTCTCAAAGTTAGAAAAAGGACAAGACACAACAGGAAACCCACAAACACACAAGAGGTTGGTGTATACATTTTATTAAAATATTTTTTCAACATTCTCAAATCCAGAACTGTGTGAATAATAAATATATTTTATTGTCTTATTAGATATTTTATTGTCTTTAAAAAGTTTACATCTATAGAAAGAAAACAGTATCAGAGTTGTATCTGTGGTTCTGCCTGATAACATGAGAGAAGAGAGATGCATACCGAAAGGAAAACAAAATTAAATAAAGAATCTCAACATTTAAATAAAATCCTAAATAAATAAGTTACATGTTAAATTTGATGCACATTGGTGGAGGGTTCAGTAAAATATATGTTGAACAATAACATTATTATTTTTCATCATTTTACATTGGTTGTTTAATTATATTGTGTTGAGAGTAATATTCTGAAATTTTATCTAATTTGTTAGTGATGTGCTTTTCTTTTCCAGATGTTGGTAAACTCTTCATTGTCCAACGACTCCCTCGTTCCTCAGTCTTTCTTCCCCTTCCTCATACATATGCGCTGCTACGTCTCCAAGCCAGCATCCTTCATCTTCTTTACAACCAGTCTCACCCACATCTTCATCACACTGCTGATCATAGTCTACATGTTGTATCATGGAGCGAAACAATGGAGGCAAAATCTCTTCCCCTCAACAACAGTTCAGATCAGTCATACTGATGTTTTCACCTACCACGTGCTCATTATTGAGCTGATTGGTATCTTGGGTTATGTTCTCCTCCTCTTTGTTTCCATTATAAATGAAGTGGACTCAAACATTCTATCAATAGGAAGTCTTATTTCAGTCTTCCATTGGTACGGCCAGTCATTCTTCCATGTGCTGACATGTTTGGAGCGCTACGTGGCTGTTGTTTATCCCATCACCTACATGAACCTGAGAAATGAAAAAGGAAGCAGAATCAGGAATCTCATCATTTGCTACATCTGGCTGATCTGTTTTGTTGGGACTAGTGTGAAGATGACAGAAATGTTTATCATTGCTGATATCTGTTTTTTTGTTTTACCTTTGAGTGTTGTGTCCTTCTGCAGCCTTTCTGTTCTCTGGGTTTTGATTCGTCCAGGCCCAGGAGAACCAGGTGGGGGACGGGAGAGAGTTGACCAATCAAAGCAGAGGGCTTTCTATACCATCATAGCCATACTGGGGGTGCTAGTCCTGAGATTTATAGGGTGTTTACTTTGGAAATTAGTGTTTGTAGCAGTAATAAGTAATGGGTGTTTGATTATGGCATGTGTATCTTGGTTTGGTTTACCCAGCAATCTGGTTTTACCCTTGTTGTTTCTACACCGAGCAGGGAAATTAGTGTTTTGTAAAAACAATGTTGGATAAACAGAACTAGATTCATCTTAGAGAGAAGAAGAATCAGCTGATTTTTAATACATCTATAACATCACATTACTGACCCGTCTGTAGAATAGTAGAATAATAATAATGGAAAATGATCACGCTAACACGCTGTGACTTATCAAACCCTTTCTCTTACTTTTCTTTATCTGACTCTAAGCTAAAGCCATTTTATTATATGATTTCATAACAGTAACAGTAGAAGCAAGTTGTTGTAGTGACACTCTGCTAGTGATTAGCAATACAATTAACCAAGAGCAACTCAGATCTTTGTGATGTTAGCATTGAAGCTACAGGTAGTCAGGTCTGCAGATTCTTGTTAATGTAAATCATAAAAAAAAACATTTATATGGACAACTGTGGAAACTGTCAAAGGAACCCTTCAGTCAAACTCACATCAGTGTCTGGGGTAATAAGAAGCCCATTTGTTGTCCTTTTGATGATATAAAATGTATTTGTATGTATTTATTTTTGTTTTTTAAGTTTTGATTTTGCATCTTGTCTTGACTTTAAACTCTTTGTAACCATTTTCTTGTAAAACTTGTCTCCTTGAATCCCAACGAGTTAACCAGCATGAATAAAAGTCAACTAACTCTGAATATGTGATAAGAGATAGCAGAGGAGAGTCAGCTTACCTCATGCTCATTTGTACAAGCATGTCACAGTAACAAATGATTAGAACCTAAAACATCTTGGTCTTTGTTTCTTCGTTCTAAACACAGTGTTCTGATGGCGTCCAGGATTCTGATAGCCTCTCTGTATCAGCCTCATTCAAATGTTCCATCATTTGACTGACTGCTCTCAGTCATGCAGGATTTTATAATAAACCTCTTTTTTATATAAAAATCACTCACCTGATTCATTCATAACCTACTTTTTCCATAACATGATCCTGTTCAATCTTTTAAGGAAAATGGTAAAAGCTCGAGGGGTGAAAAAGAGTTTAGATTTTCTTTTCTGATGTTTGTCACATTTGAATGTTTCGAGTGTTCATTTTGAAATTAACAAAGACAACACAAGTATTTATAAAATGCAGTAGCTCAAGAAAATCCAAACCTACTCTACATGGTCCTGCATGAAAAAGTGAATTGAATTCCTATTCCTACCAATTATTGGTTTTTTGAATTTTGTTTCAGCTGATTTACATCAATTAAATTTATTTGAAATAATATATTTGAAATAAAAGATATAAATAAAATAATAAAATATTTCTGCTACTTAGAATAACAAGTTATTTATTTTTTTACTTGTTAACTTTGATCTTGTCGTGCGGTCCAGTTTTATTTTCTTGTCAAAAACCCAAGGATTGTTTTCATAAGACACCCCAGGTGTTGTGGAAACAACAACAAGCGCTCGCAGAGCTGATACTGATTTGAATCTATGCAAAACTTAGTCCACATATAAACCAGTTTTTATAACCCAACAGACTTGTCATGACAGAAAAAAATCTATGTCATTTTATTTCTTGATGTTTCTCATATGGTTTTATTTATATATACATTAAAAATGAAGATTTACACTGCAGATATAGTATTCCAGCACTGGTTAGCACAAATATCTAGCTTAAGTTATTAAACTACATTTTATTTGATTTTTAAAAGATCTTTTGAAAGAAAATAATGACACTTATATATTTTATGCAGAGAGAAAATAAACTAAATGAAAGTATGTTTGAGTTAAAATCACCGTTCTGAATGCAGTAAACTTTTACTCTATTAATCAAAACTCACAAATGTAGATTTTCATGTCTACAGTTTGTTTAATAAACAAAAACAAAAAAGAAACAAACAAAATATTAACAACAACACTTTCATGCTAATACAGGTAATATAGACATACTATAAACATCAAGAAGATTCAGCACATCATGTTATCTGTTATCATGATCATTTGATTTCTGGGAAAGAAATACTTTGATTTTAAAAACAATTTGATTTTCAGTCTTGCACCAATTTTTTAAGGAAAACAAAGACTTTATCACAGTTCAGCAAGTTTAACAATGTTTGTTTCACCTACAGACCAACAATAGTTACGACCAGTTTTGTTTTTCTTCAGTTATTTTTCTTCTGCCTGTTTTTTCTTGTACTAGATAACATTAACGTATACAAGGTGTTTCTTCTGCAGCTCTCTAACTCTGGCTGTATTCTACTGTTCTGTGTCACATGGGTGCGTACCCATGTGACAGACAGATTTTACTTTGACATAACACACCTCCCCAAAGATTTTGGACCTTACTGATTGGTTCCCATTTAAAGGTTGTATTCACACCTGATCCGTCAGTCCAGTAGAGTCGATTCGATTTGGGACCAAAGTTGCAGCATTGTTCCTGTTTCTAGTTGGTGCAGTCTGGATTCACACTGCACTTTATTAAATGGACCAAATAAGCTTAGGAGCATGTTAACATCCCCACCTGTGGTGGCGCTGTGGTGTTATTTCACTTCTTTTTGTTGTTGTTACTGCACTTCCTGTCTATGGGAGAGACAGTGAAACGTAAACAAACAGGGAGTGGCAGTAGATTCTAGTTGTTTTGGGATTGATGTTTTGTGTTTGGCGAATGTATCATAAATATTGGGCTCAAGATGAGCAGATAACGAGGCAGAAGACTGCACGAGACGGCTGCACAATATAGTTCACTTCCTGCTTTTGGTGCGGTCTCGGTGCGGTTGTGTCCACACATGCAATTGAACCACAACAGAGTTCATTTCAGTTGAACCGAGACCCACATTTTTAGGACTCGAGTTCGGTTGTTTGGTCCGAATCAGAATTCGATCGCCCGTTCACACCTCCCCAAATGAACCAAACTTTCTGGACAAACGAGCAAGAGTTCAATTCAAGCAGCAGGACGGTGTGAATGCACCCTAAAACCCACTAATTTGCCAGCTCTGTGTAGATAAAGCAGAGGTAAGGTGAGACTGCAGGGCACATTAAACCAAAGGTCATACGTCATCAGCAAACAGTTCAAAGTTTCTGTTGAAACAAACAATATTACCCACACCAGACATGATACAAACCTCAGCACCAGGACTCCCAGTATGATGGTAATGGTGTAGAATGCCCTCAGCTTTGATTGACCCACCCTCTTGATGCCCCCACCCTGATCACCTGGGCCTGGACCAATCAGAACACAGAGAACCGACAAGCTGCAGACTGAGATGATAGTTAAAGCTAGTATTAAATAGCAAAAATTGATTATGACATAAACCTCTTCCATTAATATACCAGTAACAATAACACAAATTAACCAGACACAACTAATCATTAGGTCTCTCAGTCGAATTCCTCTTTCAGTTTTCAGCCTCATGTAGGTGACAGGATGAATGACAGCCAGGTAACGCTCCACACAAGTCAGAACATGAAAACCCACCTCTCCAAACCCGGTGAAAGAGAAACAATAAAATCCCACCAAAAATATGAGATATTTATTGCTATAAATACCTATAAAGCCGAAAAAAAACCCAATGACACCAATCACCTCGAGGAGGACCATGTGGTAGGTTAAACAATCAGTGTGACTAACTGTTGACACCGAGGAGGAAGAGCGCTTCTGTTTCCATCGTTGGAAACCGTGGTGGAGAATGAAGACACAGAGAGGGAGGAGGAGGAGGATCTCGATGATAAAAAATGTTGAAACCATGATGGAACTTGGTCCGAAGATGAAGCACTTAATGTCCAAAGGGAAATGAGAGATGATGGTGGGAGAAAACGGATGAAGAACAGAATCATTACTGGATGATGAAAAGTTTTTATCCATGTCTGGAGAAAAGAAGACAAACATATCACCAATAACTCATCAGTAAACAAATATGTTTCAAACTTTATATTTAGTGAAAAGAAAACTGTGGTACCTTTAGTTACATCTTACAAAATATAACTGGCTGTTATATACGTGCACGTGTTCACGTGCCTTATGATCTTTTAGCAACAACTCTTATACTTTTACACGTGTCTCTGTGTTTATTTATTGTGTAGTTTTAGCGAAATATCTCATGAACAGTATTTTATGAAACTTTCTGAACATCATTCAGTGTGCAGTGTAGTGAAAATGTTTTTGACACTTTGTTACTTTTTTTTTTTTTTGTCACATTTATAATTTTCAGATCAGCAAAAATAAAGAAAGCAATGTCAAACATTACCATATGTAAAAAAGTTATTACTCATATTCAAGAACAGAAGAGAGAGAGTCTGGAAAGGGTTAAAAAACATTTCCAACTCCACTGATTCACAGAACTACACAGAATATATAGATGAAAGATGAAACTGGGACACTGACCTTATCTGTGTGTTAAGATTCCTTCTGCTCTGTCTTTTCTCTGTTGAGTATTTAGTCCAAACATTTCACAGCTGTTGTATTTTACAGAGTTCCTCCTTCCTGTCACTCAAACAAATTCAAATGTCATTTATTTGCATTACAAAACAAGATCATGAGATGATAAACTGATAATACATTTAGCTGCACACATGGTTCATGCACATGTTAACTAAATATCATTTATCAGTGATTTATGTTATTTATTTCATTGAAATAAGCAAAGAATAAGTATAAATATAAGATTGAACAGAGTTTCCAGTTTTGAGTGAGTAAATATCATCTTCTCTGTGTGGTTGTCATTTTTAACATCTGACTGAAGCTTCATCACTGCAAGCAAACTCTATTAGTGTTGTTCTGTATTTTCTAGGGTTAGAGAATGAATGAATGAATCAATGTGCATTAATCAACTGCAGGAATGCAGCAACGGAGGATACATTTGAGAGGTGTATTATTTAAAAAAAGAACAGAGAATGTGCAAATCAAAGTCAAACTATTCAAACCCGATACAGAAGATTCTGACCAAGCTGTGACCTTCAGTCCGTATCCAACAATGACGTAGCAAGTTTTACAAAAGTGTATGTATGTAGTTTGTTTATAAACAATAAAAATGATGCATACATGTCACGATCTGTGTTCTAAGTGTTGGACCCAAATGCAGGAGACAGGAGCCAGGAACTAAATTAAACACTTTATTAATAATAATAATAAAATAAACAGGCTGACGGGGCAGCAAACAACGAGAAAACAAACTTACTGTGGGAGACGGGAGCAAAGAGGAGGTAAAACTCTAAAGGTGAGACAAACGGGGAATCTTTGACGAGCACCAGACAAAGGAGGAAACTAAAAGTGCAGCTTTTATACCAACTGAACACAAAGGGCTAACGAGACATAACAGGACACAGCTGAGGAGACAGAGATAGAACAAGCTGGTGAGAGACACAAGGGAAACAGAGCACAAAGGATATCAAAATAAAAGCACAACAGGAAGTGGGACGAGACTAAACATAAAAGCCTAACAGGAACACATGAGACATGACTACACGGAACAGAGTGATTAGTGGAAAGAAAAACTAAACACAAAATCACAGATAAACTGGAAAACAATACTCCCATAAATCATAATCAACCACCCCAAGACCTAACAATACAATGACAGAACAATATATTAAAAGCTTCCTATTTAAATGAGTGATACTAGAAAAGTATATAAACACACTCAGAACACAGAAAATAGGACAAAACTAATATAAATCTTAGTTAAAAAGTAAAAACACTCATTCAAAGTACCTGGAAAAGGGAGATGAAAATAATCACTGGGAAAAGTCCCCCTACGGGTGCGACCCCCCTGAACATCTATACATACACACTTCTAAGAATTTCTGAGGTTTCTTCCTTTTATTTTTGTTCTTTTTGGATTCAGAGTCGTGTACCCTGGTTGTTGTAGGCCCGCTTCACTCCCCTATATGTGTCCCGACAATTCAAATATGATCGTGTGTATTAAAAAATAATGTCACAATAATAAACTGATTCCAATACATCACTTTGATGTACAATACATTGTAGTGATACACACTGTACACACTGATTCTATTTTGGTGAAATGGAGGAAAACGCAGCTTTTTGGTGAATGCTATAGCACCGGGATGCTAAAAACATCATTTAGTGTAGGTGACAGCGAAATTGACTTGAATTAAATGATTCAAGTAAATTTGATATTTTAATTTGATATATTTCACCATCAGATTCTAAACTTGAAATTGTGAAGCACTTTGTGATTTTTATCTGTGAAAGGTGCTATATAAATAAAGTTTATTATTATTATTATTATTAACTTAAATTGTGATTTTGTCTTGCATTTAAACGGTTGAACCATCTAAACACTTAAAGGTTCAGTATGTAAGAATTTTACTGGGAAATACTAACACGACCACCCAGCCGGCTGACATTCAGATCTGTTACAGTGTGACTAGTATTTCACTGTAAAATTCTTACATACTGTACCTTTAAAATATTTTGCAAACACTTTAACACTTGGCCTTTTTGATTTTTTAGATTCAAAACCTAGGTATTTATGTCTTTTCTCACCCTGTGCATTAATGAGCTGCATTATAACTTATACTTGCATGTTTTTGCAGATTTAAGGAAAGACATTAAAGATAAACGAGGGAGCTTTTCTCATAAAGGTCATGAATTCTGCTGGTACATGTGAATAAAAAACAGACATGTGAGTTGTTTGGAACTAATTAGAAATTAGCAATAAAACACTTTGATTCCTTTGAAAACGACGGTAATAGTTTAATTTAAAAGAAGTTTGTTGATTCTCTGATGAACAACATAAACTATAGCTATGAGCTATATTGTGGAAAATTTTTAAAAATAATCTTTGCAAATAAATGATACAGTATAAATACAAAAGTTAAACACGTGAGTTATTAATGTGCAAGACACGATGTAAATAACACTTATGTAATACAGCTTGCAGACACAGAGGTTAGAGGGAGCTGCAGTATTTAACCAGCACAAGAAATCTGATGATCCATATGCAGGAGATCCAAGTGTTACAGAAACAAACACTACAGAGGTTGGTGTTTTTTATTATTTAGATTTTTCGTTCACTTAAAATCATGATAATGACATTTTGCAATAATCCATATTTGTACAGAAGTAGAACTGATGCTGTATTTCATCGTGTCCTGAGGTTTCTGAGTATCTTCTGATTGCAGTTTTGGTCAAATTTCTAATAACATCAACAAAATTCTTAATGTTTTTGTTTTAAGTATTTAACATTTTTACAAGTAAATGGTGTGTATTTGTATAGAGCTTTACTCAGATTCCACGACATAAACCCTATGTCACTCACCCATTCACACGTTTGGTGATGTTGAACTACACACATGTTGCAGTCACAGCTGTCCTGGGACACACACTGACAGAGGCGAGGCTGCCAGACGCTGGTGCTGCTGGACCCTCCGACCACCACCAAACAGGCAAAGTGGGTTAAGTCCAGGCCAGGCGATCTTCACGCTAGATTCGAACCAGCGACCTTTCGATTAATAGATGACCCGCTCTACCGCCTGAGCCACAGCCGCCCCAAGTAATTCATCTCAATATGTATTGACTGTGTTTATCCTGAGGCAAGGCTTTATATCATAGATGGAAATATATAGAAATGTAACATTTATGTTATAGACAGAAATAGATAGAAATTTGGGCATGGGGGGGTTACTCTTGTTTTTTGCAAAAGTCACTGCAGTGAATGAGATTTCTGATACTTGAAATTAAAGTTAGCTGCCTTCAGACAGTCTAATGCTAAATTTAATTTCTTCCTCAGAACTAAACAGAATTTAAACCCTCTTAATATAGTTGTGAAATAATTGGATTTTATAAAAAGAACAAAAACACGAAAAAAGTTGTGGTGCTAGAAAGATATACAGAAACCATACTATACTGTAACCTTTGGGCACTACAGGTTTGTCATTATTTGCTCAGTTGAAATCACTGAGGTTTTGACTTGTAACCCCCCAGATTAACCAGGTTCTGATGGTCCTAACCTTGGGTAGGACCCTGGAGTAAAGCTGGACTGACCAAATTCTGTTTTTACAAGAGGGCAAATGTCCAAGGTGCAAGGAGCCTTCAAAAGGAACACAGGGTCAAATTTTCTGCACATGTGGTGTCGACTTAGCTATGTTAGGAAAATTTGGACTTATGGTCAAAAGTGTCTGTGGATTCAAAGCAACTTTCTATTGGAACCTATTTCTAGTTTTATATATATTTTATAGATTTATTCAGCTTTATTGATTCAGTTTTTCCTCCATCAGACATGTCAGCAAACTCTTCATCCTTCAGTTCACTTCTAGAACAACTACTTTCATCCAGCAGCTCCTATCTCACCATGGATCAGTACTGTTTCATCTCCAGACCCAGCTCCTTCATCTTCATCACCTTCTACATCACCAACATCTTCATCCTGTTTCCTCTCATTGTCATCATCCTCCACACTGCAGTCAAAGAACTCCAGCAAAAACGCTCCGTCATTTCAGCATCGACATTTAGTAACTTTGAATGTTTTACTTACAACTCAGTCGTCATGGAGATATTTGGTACCCTCCGGTGTATTCCATACTGTTTTGGTATTTACATAGAAAGTCTAACACTAATATTAGTAGGGGGATATCTTTCATCCTTTATTTGGTATGGAGAGTCATTCTTTAATTTTCTAACGTGTGTGGAGCGCTACCTAGCTGTTGTTCACCCCGTCATCTACCGAAGCCTGAGAAATACCAGAGGGATAAGAATTAGGAACATCAGCATTAGCGGCGTCTGGTTGGCTTGCTTCATAAGGATGGGATTGTTTACACAGAAAGATATGTTTTTCATTGATCTCTGCCTTTTGATATTGTTGTTATCACTCATTGCCTTCTGCAGTCTCTCAGTTCTCTGTGTTTTGATTCGTCCCGGGCCAGGTAGACTGGGCAGTGGGAGGGCTGACCAATCAAAGCAGAGGGCCTTTTACACTATCGTGGCCATACTGGGAGTCCTGATTTGTAGGTTCATGGGAAGTCTGATATGGAACATACTGGTTTTTTTGGAAGTAAACAATGAGTGTTTGATCATGGCAGTTATTGTCTGGTTTAATCTGCCAACCAGTCTTGTGTTACCGCTGCTGTATCTGCAAAAAAAAGGAAGGGTTTTAAACTGTAAGAAAACGTTTTAATGAGCCTCAAACTCTATTTTATAAATGAATTCAGTTAAAGGACGTGCACATAAACAGTGGATTCACAAGCTTGCCTGCAGTCGCCAGTAACTAAAACTGTAACTAAAAATAAATAGCCAACTAAGAGTATGTGAGTCAGCATGCATGGAAATTCTGGGACACTATTGTATTGCCAAGCACTGACAATCCTGAAAAATATTTTTTCTGTGCACATTTTCTCTGCTTGGACATCAGGCCTCCTGTAACCTGCTCTTCCTGTTTTAATAGCAATGCTGTCTGTCCATGTTTTCTTCATGTAACAGTCCGATCTGGAAAATTTAAGTTCAATTAGCTTGTAAAATTTATATTTCTGATGTTATTCATTTCAAATAATCAACTAAGATTGAAAACTTGGCAAAATGAACATTGATCATATTAAAAAGTTTCCATTGTGTTTTTGGCTTCATTTATTCAGAACCATTTAGCAGGACCAGTCCTGAGTTGCACGGTGCCCTAGGTGAAAAATGATTTTGGCGCCCCCTACTGCCCCTAACAGAAACAACGTAACTCAATAACTGGATTACACTGCAAAAAATATTTATTCATACTAAAATGACCAGTAGAGATGATAGATAGATATTTAATTATTACTTATTTTGCTCTTTACATTAGATGAATGGTGTGTCCAACAGTTTGTCAAATAAATAAATAAATAAATAAATAAATAAATAAATAAATAAATAAATAAAGGGAGAACTTGGTGCCCCCTCCAGCAGAGGGTGCCCTAGCTAATGGCCTAATCCGCCTATGCCCAGAACCGGCCCTGCCATTTAGATTTGTAATAGCTTTACAAATCACAATCTGAGCTAAAATTACAAGAAGTTTCAGTTTCAGCTCGGCGAGAAGTGAAAGATTTATTAGCCTGTTTAGCCACCGAGGAGTTCAGAGAGACTCAAGGACAGTTGATGTTTTTCTTGGCACTATGACATCTTGGATGACTTCTGGGTTTTGATTTGTTCAAGGCAAAACAAGCCAACACTCATACACAGCACACATTGCAAACATTTCCCTCTGATGCTTTCCTTATGTGACGTATTTTGTATGTGTATTCCCTGCTGAGATGGTTTTGTAATCTCATGCAGTCCCCCTTGAGGGAACTGGGTGAGATGATCCTTTTCTCCACTTCTATCCTCATGTAGTCGCTCTTTCTTCAGTATTCCTGTCTCTACCCTGGCGCTGGAACAAAATGACAGCCTGGGAAGAGAAGTGACTGTGCATCTCTTCCAAGTCAAATTTCTTGTTTTATGCAAATGGTACTTGGCAATAGAGCTCGAGTCTGATTTTAAACTGTGCGGCATTTGATGAATCTCTGAAGTTGATGTTCATTTTTTTCTTCTCCAACAACAGATTTCTGTTTTCTATATTAATTGTGGTCATACTGAGTTTATGGATTATGGACAAAACATCTGAATACAATTTGAAGACATGCTCTTGTTTATTTCAGGGACTCTATGGCTTTTAAGAGTTAATGAAACTCTTACTGCAGCCACACTTCACTTCTCTGAGTTCCACCCTGTGCAAATATACCAGGATTTGTTTGAATTATAAAAACAATGTCAGAATGATTAACTGATTCAAATTGAACCCCTTCATATGAATACACATAGAAACATGGATGCAGAACTGTGACAACCATCATTTACAGTCAATTAGGATGAAGACCGGACAGAATTCAAATCATGTGCAAATTAAATGATGATAAACTGTGTGTCATTTATGTTCCTGTGTGTTTGGTTTTCTTTTTTTATTAACCCCGTCACTATTTCTGCTGCTTTGTATATTAAAATGAAAAAGCCAATGGTGTGTTAACAATCTAGAAAGTTTTGTAAATAAAACTGTTGAAACTCGTACCCACAGACTTCTTAAACAGATTGCAAGAAACATGTTGAGTTTTGTTCATTTTTACGGAAGCCCTGAAGGGCACGATAAAAACAAATAAATAAAAACATTCGGCCGTCCTAACTTTTTTATCGCCTGACTTTTTAACCCTGAAGGGCCAGAAAAAAAAAAAAAAAAAAAAAGATTTTTTTTCTCTTAAAATGTTTCTTTCCACTCAATTACTTTTTTCAAAACAAAATTTGTTGGTGTACCATCATTCCATCATTCCAATATCATGAACCATGCAAATCAATCAAATTTGAATTTCATAAGATTCCAACAAGGTTCAGCTGCACTGTACAGCCATTTTGAAAAGCAGAGTTCAAACAGAAGAAAAGAAAGAGACATCTCCAAACGAGGCGTTGATTTGGTTGGTGCTTTTTTTCACTTCATCATCCTTTTTTTTTTTTAAATAATAGACATTTACAATTATTCATATCTTTATGAGTCTTTAAGATTTAATTTGATATTCTAACTGGAAGGATCCATGTAAATAATTTGTCAACCAAAAAAGAACATTTGTGTGTCAGTTGCATGTCAGTGTGTTTGGTATGTTGTTGTTTTAGTAAATGCAATCAGAAAAAAACATGTATATTTAGGTTTTTAAGCCATTAAAATTGGACTTTTTTCTTTTGGGTTTCAGAACATAAAGGAGAACATGGAGGGAAAATCTGTTCTTGTTAAACAAGGTGAATTTAACTCCACGTACACATTGTGTAACAGTAAACTTACATAATCTGAAAGAAAAAGTTAATTGTTTACAAGAATTCCTACATGTACGTTAGGAAGGTAATTACCATTAATAACCCGGGTGAACGTTTAAAAAATAGACAATTATTTTCAGTTTGCATATAAAGTGACCCAACTCATACAAAATCATCAAATTCTGATAATGTTAGTATTTTATAAACAAACTCTGGTGCTATTTTTTAAACTGAGTATTAATGCATCTTCAATCCCTGTTGATATCAGTGGTTTAAGATTATTTGTTAAACAGTAAGCAACAAACTTGGATATAATTTCTGACCCATGTCTTAAGTTTGATAATCAGGTCAAGAAAGTTGTGCAGAAGGGCTTTTTCCAACTGTGCCAAATTGTTAAACATAAGCCTATAATTCCTAAGCCAGATTTGGAAGTTATTATTCATGCAGTTATTACTACATAACTGTAACTTATGTTGGTATGAGTCAGTCCACTCTTTCCCGTCTGTAGCGTGTGCAAAACATTGTGGCGTGCCTGTTGACTGGCACGCAAAAGCCAGATCATATCACTCCAGAACTCACGTACCTCCATTGGTTATCCGTGAGACAAAGAATTGAGTTTAAGACATTGCTTATAACCTATAAACGTCTATATAATCTTGCAACCATATATTTATCGGATTTGTTCAAGCCCTATATGTACCAGGCCACGCTCTAAGATCAGCAGACCAGCTGATGCTGCAGGTTCCAAAGCAAGGTTAAAGCTTAGGGGTGAATGGGCTTTTTCTGTGGCTGCTTTCAAGTTATGGAACCAGCTTCCACAAACCATTAGGTATGCTTCCTCCCTACTTGTTTTTAAATCATTACCTGCTGCCACTCCATTTTTTTATGATTCACCGTAGAAGGAGTCTCTTCGGCCACACAAAGAAGTGCAGTAACACCACAGCACCACCACAGGTGGGGATGTAAACACCCTCCTAAGCTTAGGTGTGTTTAATAATGCACAAAGTGAATGCAAACCACACCAACTAAAAACAGCAACAATTTAGCAATTTTGGTCCCTAATCGAACCGAGTTTACAAGGCTATCAGGTGAATACAGCCTTAAGCACTCTTGGAGGCCCACTGCTAGCCTGAAGCTGTGTTCCTCTTGTTCTTCAGTCAGATCTAGATGTAAACTACCAGTAAGATCATTTTAGTATATAACAATTCAAACAAGTGTATTAATGTCATTTTATAGCAAGATTCTATTAGTTTTATTCAATGTTGCATCCATCATACAAGTTATAAAAAACTGGAGAAATGTGTCTTTTATGAGATTGAAAGTAAGACATTTGATCCATTGGATTATTTATTTTTTTGTCTTTCAGATATGCCTGTAAACTCCAACTCATCCTTTGAATATTCTATTCATTCAAATGATTTCTTGATCTCCCCCTTTCTTCCACATGGCTACTGCTTCATCACTGTAAAAACCGCCACAATCTTCATCCCTTTTAGCGTTATCAACATCTTCCTCCTCCTCCCACTCAGCATCTTTATTCTCCACCATGGTCTCCAGCAGTGGAGGCAAAACAACTCCACCTTCTCAGCTGCTGCAGTGAAACACTCCGACTTCTTCACCTACCATGTGGCCATCTTGGAGCTGATTGGTGTTTTGGGGTGTTTTCTTTGTTTTTGTGGTGTCTGTGGTAATTATCCCAAACTTTTACCAGTTGGTTCCTTTTTCTTTACTTTCACTAGTTTTGGAGAAACATTCTTTCATAACCTGATGTGTTTGGAACACTACCTGGCTGTTGCTCATCCTGTCACCTACCTGAGCCTGAGAAATGAAAGAGGGCTTAGAATTAGAAATATCACTATTGGCTGCATCTGGGTGCTTTGTATTACAGGGTTTGGTTTAATGTTTCAAGGTAAGCTTGTATTTATAATTAGTTTCATCATCTTGATAATAACAGTAACAGTAGTATCTTTCTGCTGTGTGGCAGTGCTGTGTATATTGAAGCGTCCAGGCCCAGGGAAACAGTCAAAACAGAGGGCACTTTACACCATTTTGATCATACTGATAGTACTGATGATAAGGTTTGCTTGGGGTCTGGTTTGGATTGTTCAGTTCTTAACGGCAGGGGGCAATGATTGTTTAATTGTGACAATTAATTGTTGGTTCAATCTACCCAGCAGTCTGATGTTACCTTTACTGTTCCTACAGAGAACAGGAAGATGTGTGTGTCAGAAAAACTGCTTCCAGAGCAAATAAAGGTACCAACTTACTGTACAACAAAATACAGTAAAAAAGTGTACTATAGCAGTAGCTTGTAGAATATATGAATATATTAATTGTTATATTAAGCCTGTGCTACTGTTTTAAGAAACTCCAGAAGACACAGGTGGATGCCTCCACAATCACCTGGATTAAGGACTATCTCACAAACAGACCACAGTTTGTTAGACTGAAGAGTTGTACGTATGACCAGGTGATCAGCAGCACAGGAGTACCACAGGGGACTGTACTGTCACCATTCCCTTTTTGTTTGTAAACCTCAGAGTTTCAGTACAGGTCAAAGTCCTGTCATCTGCAGAAATACTCTGATCAGAGATGGACAAGAGACCAACAAAACAATGTCCAGATCATGATTCGATAAACTGATAGTGATTTACGGTCCACGAACATCTTAACTAATGATCATTCATAATCTGTGATTTATGTTATTTATTTCATTGGAATAAATAAATCATAAGTGTAAATGTAGTTGTATATCTTTTCAAATAGATTGAGCTCCGAACAAAGTTTCCAGTTTTGAATGAGTAAATAACATCTTCTTTGTGTGGTTGTCATTTTTAACATCTGACTGACTTTTGATTATTGCAAGCAAACTCTATTAGTGTTGGTCTGTATTTTTATTAGGGTCATTAAAGTCAGAACAGACTTTTGAAACTGTTCTGACTTTCAGGCACAAAGATTTTTTCCATGGAACGCAACATAACAGCTTGTCTGTGAAATGTACGTTACAGAGGATGAATGAATCAATGTGCAATAATTCCCTGCAGAAATGCAGCAAAGGAAGATACATTTAAATATACATTGTTCAAATAGAAACATTTCAAAAAACTAAAAAAAAAGCATAAATAGTCATTGATATTATCATTGATATATTATTCAAAGAGGCCATGTCACACAAATTTCATGACTTTGTGGTTATTTCTTGAGTATTAACTAGTAATATGAAACTTTTTATATCTAAAAAACGTCAGGAAACACTGATTAACAGACCTTTTAATCTATCTGCATGAAGATTCGGCTGGCTTCATTAGGCTTTGGGCTGCAACTCATTAATATTTATTATGCTAATTTGCTGGACTCTGATTGGCTAACAAACTAGCCTATGAGAGCAAGGTATACTGTTTCCTGCCCCGCTGCCCATGTCAACGGCAGACGTCCTGTCTTCCTGTTTGCTACGTCTTACGCTAACAGCTTTTAGCTAGCAGCATGCTAGGCGTGGTTTCAACTGCAGGAGCTGATGAAACTAACGAACAAAGGAGTTGTGATGAAACAGATACAGGACGTTCGGACTCGGGAGAACTCGGGTTTTATCACCACCTGCGTAGTTCGAGAGATAAAAACTGAAAGAGAAGTTGTTGACCTGTTTTCACACCCACTATGAAGGTAAGAACACCTGTGGAGCTAAAATATTCAACAGAAACCTCAGAAAAAACATTTTTAATGGAAGGGCCTCTTTAAAAAAGGATAGAGATTAACTGAATCTCTGAAGTTGATGTTCTTTTTTTCTTCTCCAACAACAGATTTCTGTTTTCTATATTAATTGTGGTCATACTGAGTTTATGGATTATGGACAAAACATCTTAATACAATTTGAAGACATGCTCTTGTTTATTTCAGGGACTCTATGGCTTTTAAGAGTTAATGAAACTCTTACTGCAGCCACACTTCACTTCTCTGAGTTCCACCCTGTGCAAATATACCAGGATTTGTTTGAATTATAAAAACAATGTCAGAATGATTAACTGATTCAAATTGAACCCCTTCACATGAATACACATAGAAACATGGATGCAGAACTGTGACAACCATCATTTACAGTCAATTAGGATGAAGACCGGACAGAATTCAAATCATGTGCAAATTAAATGATGATAAACTGTGTGTCATTTATGTTCCTGTGTGTTTGGTTTTCTTTTTTTATTAACCCCGTCACTATTTCTGCTGCTTTGTAAATTAAAATGGAAAAAACCAATGGTGTGTTCAAAACTTAAACAATCTAGAACGTTTTGTAAATAAAACTATTGAAACTCACAAAATATTTTTTTTAACAGAGTACAAGAAACATGTTGAGTTTCATTCATTTTTTACAGAATTTGTGAAATAGATTTGCACTTTTTCCATGTTTGCAAAACAAATGAAATCTTAAATCAAATGTACCGTGCCATTACATACAGTTGCTGGTCCCTATAATAAAAAATATTGATAATGAACAATTAGATTAATTAATTAAGCATTTTGCTTTACAAAAAAAGGATAAGGACAGTTTGGTATTATGTATTTGGCAAAAATAAATAATAAATTATTGTAAACGTAAACAAAATAAAATAGAATTTACTGACAGTTTTCTCAGTCCACAAGAAGCAAATGCAAATAAATCATATTTAAATTGAGCTTAGTGAGCGAGAGGTTGGGGAAGCTGAAAAGTACAACAGCACAACAAATATCTGGAGGAGATACACAGAGGAAGGAAACCCAGAAACAAACATTTACAAGGTTAATATCCTTTCAGTATTTTTAAAATTATGTCTAATTAAAACATGGCAAACAAGTGAATGAATGAAAAACTTTTCAGATTACTGATGATACTTATTTGTTTGTCAAACGGTGCACCAGTGTCTCTGCATGTCCCTTACATAAGAATTATTTCTTTTGCCAGTTAAATAGGCTGAATTGTTTCTCTGTATGTGAGTTTTGGGCTAAAATAACATGTATGTTGTTTATTTACTACATTTATAACCTTAAATTTTCATCAAGTTCAGTAAATGGGGCAGTTAGATACATATTCCTGTAAAGGTGCCAGAGTTCAGGAAAATCATTAGATATTTTTCATCCTGATATTCAGACAAATCCTCCGCTATACCTTTAAATTAAATGTGTTCTTTCTTTAAAGCTAATTTAAACCAAAATATTCAATTCAATTTTATTTATTAAGTGCCGGTTTACATCATTTCAAAGTATTTTCTATAATTATTAAGGGGATTTGAAATAAACAGAATAAAACTGCTGAAGTGAACCTGCCATGAGAAGGGTTGTCATGTGATGACGATGAGGTTTAGGCATGACCCTGGTCCTTAATTCAATGAAAAAGAGGACTTCAGTTCTTAAATTCTTGGTTTATAGCCATGTGTGTCTTTAAGACTTCAAACCAGCATTTTACCTGAACATTAATAACTTAAAATTTCAATTAACCTTAAATTGTTCCTTTTTATTTCATCACAGGCAGATATGTCACCAAACGACTCTTCTTCATTCAGCTCAACTTTACAACCATATCTTTATTTTTCCAACTTCTTTTATTCGGCGGAGCTGCACTGTTTCATCTCCAGACCCAGCTCGTTTGTTTTCACCGCATTCTACACCCTCAACATCCTCATCCTTCTTCCGCTTATCATCCTCATTCTCCACTCTGCTGTGAAAGAATGGCAGCAAAAACGCTCCTCCGCCTCGGCATCAACAATAAGTCACTTTGACTGTTTTACTTACCACATTGTTATAATGGAGATATTCGGTGGTCTCAGGGGAATCCCGTACTTTGCGGGTATTTACACAGATAATTTAACATGGGTATTTGCGGGGGGCTTCGTCACATCGTTCATTTGGTATGGAGAGACGTCCTTCCATGTCCTAACTTGTGTGGACCGCTACGTAGCTATTGTTCACCCAATCATCTACCGAGGACTGAAAAATGACAGAGGAATCCGAATCAGAAACGTCAGCATTGTCTGTGTCTGGCTGCTTTGCTTTGTAAGGTTGGGATTGTTTATAATGAAAGAAACATTTATCGTCATGGATTTATGTCTCTTGGTATTGTCTTTATTAGTCATGTTGTTTTGTAGCCTTTCTGTTCTCCGTGTTTTGATTCGTCCCGGCCCAGGTGAACAGGCCAGTGGGAGGGTTGACCAATCAAAGCAGAGAGCCTTTTACACTATATTGACTATACTGGGGTTCTTGATCTTGAGGTTTATTGCAAGTCTAATTTGGACTGTACTCTTTATAATTGGGGAAAGTAATGATTGTTTGATCATGGCTTGTATTATCTGGTTGAATCTGCCAAGCAGTATTGTCTTACCTCTGTTATTTCTACACAAAAATGGAAAGCTAAGATGCTGTAAGAACAGTTTCTGCTCATGATTTTTAATTTTGACTCCAGCTTTTTATATGCTGAACTAATTTAAACAAAACACTTATGTTATAGCCTGTGATCTATGTATAAAAGAGCTGACCCCGGAACTGTTGGGTGTAAGTTTGTTTCCACCCGGACTCCAGTTCAGTGACCTCCTCCCTGTTGTTGTTAGCACCGTTGTTCCTGACCTGTAACTGAGAATAAACGGGTGGCAGTTTTCCCAAACCAGATCTTCGTACGGAGTCTCACTAAGAGAATATGACAGCGTGCATCTAATCTCAGTAGAGTTTAAAGTTACAACACTGGCGACGAGGGTAAAAGCCGAGTAATCTTCAGTACGTCGAAGGAGTTGGCGGCAAGTTAAGTTACAACAACTTATAACATAACATGGATACAATTGGATTTCTGTGTAAGGTCATGTTCTGAGAAACGGGTAGGCAAGCTAACATCAAGTGACAGCATTGTTCACTGCCATCTTAAAACAATTCAAATTTTTTAAAGCAATTCATACCTTTTTACTGCCAGGAATTTAATATTTACATGAAATCCTATGGTGAGACACATATGTAGCTACATGTTCTAGGAGGATTATCATAATAATAGAATAATAATGTAAAGCGAGATTGAGAGAAGGACCATTAACACTAGCATCCCTGATATTTAATTTTCTACAACCCCCCCATACACACACTTGAGGGAAATGTAAGATCACTAAGGACCCATTTACAGAAGACAACAGTGTCTTTGCCAGATGGGAGGGGGTTGTTTTACTACAGTTCACCAACTATGAAGCCTTGGATAAACTGGTTCTCCAACACTTTTCAGTAACATATTTTATGTGTTTACTTGTGGCATGATCTAAAATAAACACAACGTATTTACTTCGCATATCAGTGGCCATTTGCTGACAATACTGAGTTTATGGAAAAAAAAGGCTTCAGTACAATTTTAGTGAATTTTCTAATAAAATATTCAGTAACAGTCAACATGATGATAATGATGTCACATGATCACTGCAGTGCAATCTGCTGTTGACTCAAAATCTTTTTTTTCTTTCATTCCTTTTTAAAACCAGAACGCACATATATTTCTATTTGTATAAGCGTAATAAAATATTGTTATATAAATTTAAAGTCTATTTCTTTGACTGATTGAAAGGTGCGTTTCAGCTCCATTTACAGGAGTGTTAGCAGACCTTTTTGTTGTTGTTGAGGTTCAGTAATTAACTATGTTTTTATTTGTTGGTGTACCATCATTCCAATATCATCATCCATGCAAATCAATCAAATTTGACTTTCATACGATTCTAAGAAGGTTCAGCTGCACTGTACAGCCGTCGCAGAGGATATTTTAAAAAGCAGAGTTCCAGCAGAAGAAACGGAAAGAGAGGCATCTCCGAACGAGGCGTTGATTTGGTGCGTAATTTCACTTTAATTAAAAAATTCACTAAAATCAAATAGGTCGTCATTACTGTACAAGGAAGAAAAAACATTAAAGAGGAAAAAATGTAGGAAATCTAATGAAGACGAATGTGATGCACAAATTAAAACAACCTTGTTTTAATTGGGAAATTATTGACTTTGGTGTTTCAGTTGTTAAAAACTTAGATGTTAAAGGTGCAATATGGAACATTTCCATAAAAAAACAATATTTTTAACAAAATAATGCCTCTAATGTTCAGAGGGGTGTAGAATGAAAATACAGCATGTTCTTTATAAATTATATTTGTAGTAAGATATAATAAAATAGTTTATTTTGATGGGTACGACGTTGGCACTTTGTTTACATCTACCAGCCAATAGCTGGCAGAGCAGCGGGCACCATTGCGGGTAGCCTAATGGTGAATAGTCCAGAACAGCGAGGCTGGTGTTGTGGATTCTGCAGGTCAAGCAGCTGGAAGCACCGGGGATATGTGATGATTTTTGACCTTATTTGCTTGCCATAAGGGATTTCCCAACATGTGACGAGCTGGGTCGTGTGTAGAAAAGTCTTTATTAGCAGCTCACGCTAATACAAAGCGACATGTGGCTGGAGTGTGGGAACTCTGGGTTGCGGGCTGGCGGCTACCTAAGAGGATGGTGTGGCTGGGTGGAGAAGAGAGGAGCGAAGGATGCCGTGAGGAGGATAGAGGATTTCTGGAAGGTTGCAATTTGCTCGAGAATAGAAGGGGCAGATATGTGATGCAACGGACTGAATCGATGACTGAGCTACAGGTAGGAGTCTTCATTTATCAGTCATTGTGATCAGCGGGGCTGGAGAGCACAATTAATGAGCTGAACGCGTGATATTCTGTTGTCCTTCTCAGAGAGGATTGGGGATCAGAGGGGGTTTGGTGAGGAATATTCGTGGCATCGGAGCGCACACGGGGGGTCACAAGCCTGGCACCCCGATGGCTGGAAGCCTTGTTCTGTTGTTGTTCATGTTCCATATTCCACTTTTAATGCCAGAAAATAATAATTAAAAATAATGGACATCTACAATTCTTTATGTGTTTAACAGTCTTTAAGATTGAATTTGATGTTCTAATTAGAAGGGTTTATTTTTGTGATTTGTAGAACACTTTTCTATGCATGTCAGTATTTGTGATGTATAAAAAAAAAAAAAAAATTGATACACTTGATGTATCAGCGTCGGAATTAAACTGGACTCCAAACAGTCCACCTCCTTATATTGTTTCCTTCTCTTTGATTTCTTGCTTGTATGTTCTCTCAATGTAAGTCGCTTTGGATAAAAGTGTCTGCTAAATGACAGTAGTAGTAGTAGTAGTAGTATTTTTATTAGATGCAATCAGGGAAATCTGTAATTTAGGTTTTTAAGGAGTTAAAATGGGACTATTGTCTTTTGGTTTTTAGAGGATAAAGGAGATCAGTTTCCCAGTGTGGTGGATCAAAGTCATGAAGATGCCCATTTTCCCCCATAAACTGTTATTTAGCAGATAGATGGTAACTGATTTGTAAACTAAATGTTTTATATTATGTCACAAGTTAGTTCTAAAATTAGTTTAAAAAAAGTAGAAAACATTTTTTTCAGTAAGTCAGAGCGGTGTGTGACTGTGATTACATCCTTCTTAATGTAAAATAATCTCAGAAAGTAGACAATTATTTTTAGTTTTCATAAAAAGTGACCAAGCTCATACACAAGCATCAAATTGTGAGAATGTTACTATTATATTGTCATTCTTCGTCATGTTTGTAGTTAATATAAATTCGATCATAATTCAGCCTGTTTTTTGTGGATATTTAAGCACTCTTGGCGTTCTTCTGCTGGCCTGAAGCCGTGGCCCGATTATTCTTCAGCCAGCTCTAGATCCAGACTACGAGTAAGCTCCTTTTAATATGTAACAATTCCTAATTCTGTGAATTGTATTAGTTTTTCATTTTATAACCCAAATTTATTAGTTTTAGAGAATGTTGCATTAGACAAGTTATAAAAAAGGAGAAATGTTTCTTTTTATGAGAGATTGAAAGTAAGACATTTGATCCATTGGATTTTTATTTTTTGTCTTTCAGATATGCCTGTAAACTCCAACTCATCCTTTGAATATTCTTCTATTCATTCATACTACTCTGTGATCTCATCCTATTCTGCAAGTGGCTACTGCTTAATCACCATAGAAAACGCCCCAATCTTCATCCCTTTTAGCGTTATCAACATCTTCCTCCTCCTCCCACTCAGCATCTTTATTCTCCACCATGGTCTCCAGCAGTGGAGGCAAAACAACTCCACCTTCTCAGCTGCTGCAGTGAAACACTCCGACTTCTTCACCTACCATGTGGCCATCTTGGAGCTGATTGGTGTTT
Organism: Pachypanchax playfairii; assembly: GCA_006937955.1. Taxonomy (NCBI): domain Eukaryota; kingdom Metazoa; phylum Chordata; class Actinopteri; order Cyprinodontiformes; family Aplocheilidae; genus Pachypanchax; species Pachypanchax playfairii. The sequence goes on from SSNP01000068.1 coordinate 860,503, forward strand.
TGGGGTGTTTTCTTTGTTTTTGTGGTATCTGTGGTAATTATCCCAAACTTTTACCAGTTGGTTCCTTTTTCTTTACTTTCACTAGTTTTGGAGAAACATTCTTTCATAACCTGATGTGTTTGGAACACTACCTGGCTGTTGCTCATCCTGTCACCTACCTGAGCCTGAGAAATGAAAGAGGGCTTAGAATTAGAAATATCACTATTGGCTGCATCTGGCTGCTTTGTATTACAGGGTGTGGTTTAATGTTTCGAGCTGATGTTACATTTATAATTAGTTTCATCATCTCGATAATAACAGTAACAGTAGTATCTTTCTGCTGTGTGGCAGTGCTGTGTATATTGAAGCGTCCAGGCCCAGGGAAACAGTCAAAACAGAGGGCACTTTACACCATTTTGATCATACTGATAGTACTGATGATAAGGTTTGCTTGGGGTCTGGTTTGGATTGTTCAGTTCTTAATAACAGGGAACAGTGCTTGTCTTACTGTGATAATTAATTTTTGGTTCAATCTACCCAGCAGTCTGATGTTACCTTTACTGTTCCTACAGAGAACAGGAAGATGTGTGTGTCAGAAAAACTGCTTCCAGAGCAGATAAAGGTACCAACTTACTGTACAACAAAATACAGTAAAAAAGTGTACTATAGCATTATAGTTGCACCTTTAAGTCCCATCCCTATGTTTCCACATGCAGCGGAAGAGCAGTTTGCATTCAGATGCAAGTTTTTCAAAAACTAGCCGTACAAAAAGCAAACTCTTACTTGTTTTGGTCTAATTAGGCTTTTGGTTTTAGTGTTAAGCATATTTTTATAGTATATGTATAAATGTTAGTACCTCCTGTGTAAGTATGCCCATACACACAAACATAGTTTCTTGTTAATGATTTAAGCTTTTTCAAATATGTTTTAGGGATGAAAGAGCAGACTGAAACCTTTATCAAGCTCAGGGACCCTCCGGACGATGCAGACCCTGAATTTTGACTCAAATAATGACTCTAAGTGAGCCTTGAGCAGCAAATCAGCACCTTGGCCAAAAACTGGCTTATACTCACTCTAGTAGTGAAAAAAAGTACTAGAATTTTACTGCACCATCAAAAAATTAAATAAAGATCAATAACTTTTTAAAGTAAAAATAAATCACATATGGAATTATGGCGAACATCATACTGTTAAATGCTGTAACTATGGTATCACTTTATTTTTAGAAAAGCATAAAATTGAAAATTCTACATATTATGCCTTTAAAGGGTCGTATGTCTGACCAGGTGATCCGAAGCATAGGAGTACCACAGGGTACTGTACTCTCACCATTCCTTTTCACTCTATACACCTCAGACTTTCATTACAGGTCAGAGTCATGTGATCTGCAGAAATACTCTGATGACTCTGCAGGTGTTGGTGGATCAGAGATGGACAAGATACCGAGTCCAGAGAACTGGAGGACCACTTTGTGTCCTGGTGTGGGAACAATCATCTCATCTTGAATGTGAACAAGACAAAGGAGATGATTGTGGATTTTAGCATGAGCAGCAATATAACAACACCCATTTCCATCATGGGAGAAGAAGTGGAGGAGTATAAATACCTGGTGTTCACCTGGACAACAGACTGAACTAGAGATGCAGTAGTGATGTTGTTTAGGAGACGGCACAAAGAAAACTGAACTTCTTGAGGAAGTTCAGGTCGTTCAACATTTGCAGCAAGATGTTAAAGATCTTCTATAAGTCTGTTGTGGAGAGTGTGATCACACCTGAATGTTTAATATTTAAAGATCCCTTTTTTCTCTGAGATTAAATAAATCCAACACACTTTATCACCAAAATATTTCATCTATTTCCCAAAACTCACCCCAACAGGTGACTGCAGATGTGGCAGATGTAGATAGGCAAGTTATATAAAGAGGCTGAACACATGTTTAAAGAAGGCTGATTCTGTTTTGAGGACGGATCCTATTGTATGTGCTGAAGGGGATGAAAAACATCATGGAAAACCTTCATCATCCTCTTCACAACACTGTAACATAACAACAGTGTCTTCAGTCAGAAGCTTCTTTAGATCTGCTGCAACACAGATGCTACAGGAGATCCTCCCAGCAGACAGCTAGATCCCACTATAATGACTCTCTTGAAAAAGAAAAGCGTTACTACAAGATCTTATTGTTGAATAACAGATAATAAAAGACTAAACTACAACTTTAATAGTTTTTTTTATTGTTTGTTTGTTTTTCTTTTCAGTGAAACAATCAGAATGTTTGTCCTGGTGCAAAGAAAGGTAAGCGGGTAAAGAAAATGACTGACAGACTAACTCCTGGATGGGAATGAGTATACCCCAGGTGTAACAATTGTGTTCACAAGTGAGAGTGGAATAATGCAGATGCTTTCCCAAGAAGTTCTGGTGTTGAGACTGAGCCAAAAGATGAAGTTGTCCTCCAGCTGTGCACTATGACAGAAGAAAACCATGACCATAGGTTATCTCTAACCCCTCCTTTCTACCGGATGTGTCAGCAGCGCGTTACTGCAGCAGCACGTCATAAAGAATGTCAAACATATTGGGATGGGGAGGGTGACAATCAAAAAAACAGTGAGGAAATTAAGGGCAGTAACAGGAGAGAACAGGAGCTTGCTGCTGTGGCGCGGTCCACCCATGGATGAGCGTGAGCCGGCTCGGGATTGCCGACTGGTGGGGGCGACCCAGGGGGTGAGCTTTAGAGGTGCTGGCAGCCCGCTGCAAGGAAGGCTGGTTGCGAGCGGACGGACGCCACTCAGCAGAGCTGATCTGGAGAGAGAACAGAGATCAAGGCTAGTTTGATTTGGAGGATGTCGTGAAGGTTTTGCTCCAGAAAAGGTCACTGACACGCATGGAAATACGTCTTCCAGTCATGATAATCTGTCGCGCTGGTCAATTTTGTCGGACGTAGCAACAGTAACTAAAGGGGGCGGGACTCGGCAAAAGGTCAGTTATGATTATGCCGTTTTTACCCCAAATCCCAAAACCTGTGCCGTTTTCTAGGACATAGGCTGTGTCCAAATTCAGGGTCTGCATGCTACTGAGAGTCCCTCCTAACCGATCTAATGTAAGCTAACGCTAGCTTACACCTAGCAGAGTAGGAGCTTGTGACCTGCCCAGTGCCTTTTCTACGTCACAAATACAGTCTTTTTTTCAGACTGCAATTTGTGTCTCCTACTGATTCACAGCAGTTTGAATGTAGAAATACACAAAAATGCAATTTTGAGCTTCATTTTGTAACGAAACGTCTTCTAGCATCAGAAAAATGCCACAAGAACATGTTAACAACACAAAAAACACATTTTTCATCAGCGTGGGTCTTTGAGTGTTTTCACTTTTTGCATTGCCTTGTTAACCAGGTTGTAGCGCTGGGCGATATGAACCAAAATTCATATCCCGATATTTGTCATCTGAATCTCGATATACAATATATATTGATAGAATTTTTTTTTTCAAGTAATCAAAGAGACAATTCTAATTTACAGCCTTGAGTGCTAAATGCACTTTTGAAAACTAGCATTATTAGCCGTTATTTTCACTTTACCGCACAGTTCTGTGTTGAATTTTCCACCGTTTGTCTGTGACCATGATGTGAGGCTGTCGCAAGCGACAGGACACACGAGTGTGTGTTTGAGGACGTCTCAGGTGTTAAGCAGACAGTTTGCTGCAGCTGCACCACAGAGGCGGAGCTGAAGAGTTGTGTGTGAGATACAAAACAAACCATCTGGATATAAACGATATTTCATTTTTCTATTTCGTTTATGAAGAATTCTCGATATTTTTAAAAAGCTCGATATATCGCCCAGCCCTACCAGGTTGTAACAAGCTGTAGTGTTGCAGGATTGTGATCCTGTGTGTTGAGAACATTAGCAGTTGTTCTTGCAGCACACCAACTTTCCCTCCCTGTGCAGAAACAACAGAGGCAACACAAAACTGCCGGGAAGATTAATCCAGATACCAACTGTCATCATGAGACAGTGATCAAAATTCTTTAAAACATCAACTATAGTCCAAATCAGACTCCCAAAAAACCGTAACACCAGTGCTCCCAGTATGATTACAATAGTGTAGAAGGCTCTCCGCTTCGATGTATCAGACCTGTTCCCACTTTTCTCCCCGGGACCTGGATGAATCAAAACACAGAGAACAGAAAGGCTGCAGAAGGACACAACTGCTAAATTTAACACTAGGATGCACAAATCTAATATAGCTAGAAATGTTTTCATTGCCATTAAACCCATCAGTACAAATGACAACAGCCAAACACAACCAATGGTGATATTTCTGAGTCTGATCCCTCTTTCTTTTCTCAGACTAAGATACGTGATTGGATGAATGACGGCCAGATAATGCTCCAAACATGTTAACATATGAAAGTAAGTCTGCCCATGCCATATCAAAGATGTAAAAAAATTGGACACAAATAAGAGATGACTATCCTTCCTGTAGATTCCACAGCAATGGGAGATACAATTGAACACATTGATCAGCTCCATGGTGACCAGGTGGTACGTGAAGCAGTCGGAGTGACTAGATGTTGATCCTGAGGAGGTGGACAGCCTTTGGTGCCACTGCTGGAGACCGCGGTGCAGGATAAATATGCAGAGTGGAAGGAGGAAGAAGATGTTGGTGATGTAATAACCAGACAGGATGAAGGAGCTAGGGCTGGAGATGTGGCAGTTCAAAGCTGAATGAAGTTTAGCATTAAATGAGGAAGATGATGGATGAAGGAGGGAGTCATTTAAGGTGGCGTTTATTGACATATCTGTGAAAAGATACACAAGAATCATAATTACATGTTTGTTTCAGTTATAGATAATTAAGTCAGTCTTAATCTTTATTGTAACTAATTATTGAAGAGTTGTTTAGTCTTGTTTACATCTACAGTTCTCATGTATTTGCTGTAAACTGCTCATCCTTCAGATTTTTCTCTTTCTTTTAATCTGGGATGACTGTGATGTTGGATTAACTTCCCCCAATTATTATGAATAATGAGCCAATGAGGCCATAAATCAGAACACTATAATTTGATTTAATTATTTTCTTGCAGTTTTGTTTGTTTCAGGATAAATCATCATTTAAACTCACCTGAATGGTTTGCGTATGTTTCCCAACAGCAGCAGCAGTCGTCTCACCTGAGAAATCCTGGAATTTGCCCCCTTTAATCACCTGGAGTCACTTTCAACCTGGATCTGAATGAACAGAAATCTCCACTTGTCTTATTCATGATAATTATTCATTCATGAGAATTTTTTTCTCTACACGTATTTCACCACAATTTCATTAACTCAAAAACGTCTCGTCTCAAACAGAAATGAAACTAGTATATCAATTCCTGAATTACTATAACTGACATTTTTGTAAGTGACCATTTAATTAGAAAATAAAATGAGCACAAACCTTAACTGTGTTTGTTTCTAAGCTTCATTGATTTGCTTCTGTGCAAAGTTTATACAGATGTTTCAGTAGTAGGGTGTGTATCAGCTCCACCTCACCAACACTGTCAGTTTCTATGACTTCAAGTCAAATATCTTTTATTTGCATTAAACAAACCATGTGACAGTGACAAACTTAATTGCAAATAAGTTTAAACATATAATTATTCTGAGAAATGATCAGTTTGAGTTATAAAGTCTTTGTGTTTTTGTTTATTCTTCGTGTGAAAAGGATCAATTTTCAAGAACAAAACGTATGAATCAGTTAGTTGGTATAAAAACAGCGAGGGGGTAAAAATATAACTGATTTTAACATTAGGGTTATGGATGAACTGGGATTTTTTTTAAAACACATTTTTCTTTGAACTTCCTGTTTTGAAAAACTAGAGTTTTTGAATCTTATCAAAAAAAGGTAACCCTTCCTTTTACAGTCCCTTAATTACTAAGAAATTACCTGGTACTTACATGGAAACCCTTGGTGTGTCTTAATTACCATGTGTATTAAGTAGGTAAATACAGAGAAAGTACAGCAGAAAATACTCAGCATTTACCTGATACATGTATGAAAAGGTATATAGCATATATGGGGTAATTACCATGTGTAGTAAATAGGTAAATACAGAGGAAGTACTACTGCATTTAAAAAAAATCTCCACTATTACCCATCAACTCAAATAGGTTGTGACCAGTTTAGATTGGACATAACTACAATTAAAATAGTACCTTCCAATAAATTACCCTTTCTTACAGTTTTTTTAAGCATGTACCTCATACCTACCTGTAACAACCCCCTACCTCTGTAGGACGTTTTCCTCAAGGATCCTGGTACATCTTAAATACTGGGTATGTGCTTGGCATTTTGTGGATTATTTTTCCTGTCATTATAAAGATATGATTACATCATATATGTGTCCTTTTACCAAAAGTCAGAAAATAATATTCAGTATTTTAGATTTAAAGGATATGAAGAAATAATTTCAACATGTTGGTCTTTAAACTGGGAACTTCCATCACTCTGTTGACTGCATTGGTATCACTAATGTGTCAAAACACAGAAAATTTACAGCTTTTAATCTTAAACATTTTCACCTTTTTTAACTTTTCTTGATTACAATCATATTAACAATTAATATTTGATCAATTCTTTTATAATTGTGCTCATGTCTTGATTTATATAAATCAAAACTGATACTTGAAAGAAATGAATCATGTACTACAAAAGAGAAAGAAATGACTTAAAATGGCATGTTGTGTTTAACGTATAAACATTAAGACCTGACTTAGAAAAACGAACTGATTGGGAGGGGCTGCAGTACACAGCAGGATTATTACAGGGTTTGTGTAGTTATAACAAACAGAGACACTGAGAAAGGACACTTGGAAACAAACACTCATAAGGTTAGTGGATTTACTACTTTTAAACTTTATTTATGTGAAAAAAAAAACACACGATGGCAAACACTAAAATGGTAACTTAGACAAGTGTTTACACTATTAACAGTTAATGTAATATAACTAATGGACAGGACACTATACAGCAGCACTAATGAAGAAAATTTAATTATATCACAGTTTTAAAGCAATTTTTCTTTCACACAATGTTGCTTGTAATTTTATTCTCAAGTGTAAATGAATGTTTCTCAGTGCAAATAAACCATATCCGTAGGCAAATGAACATCTGAAATGACTCCATCACTCATCGTGTTTATATACATGTTTATTTTAATTGCACAATTATGTATAATGTATAGTCATGTCGATTCAGCAGGAAACAGTGTGAACTACTTAGCTGTGAAACAGTGTGTAGAGCCGTTGTCTTCGATTCAAAATGTTGATGGATCAATCCTGGCTTCCACAACATGTCAAAGTGTCCTTGGGCAAGACGCTTGACCCTGTGTAACCCTGATTTGTGTGAATGTTAGCTGCCCACTGACTGCACCTGCAGGAAGGACATGTGTTCAGACTGTCCTGCTCAATATACAAGCAACAAAAATACAAAATGTGTACCATAAAACTCTTGTTCAAAAGTTCCCATCCAAACATTTTAACTCTCTCACCAAACGAGTTGAAAGGTAACAGGTAATGTCCATATGTGAGTATCACTAAATCTGATCTATAGGGTATATTTCAAACAGTCATATTTGGTTAGTCTTTACTGGTGAAACCCATAAACTTTTATGCCTCAAGTTCTTTTCCTGCTTGTAATCAGGGCTGTCTGACCCATTTTGGTTCAAAAACACAAAAACAATTTAAGAGAAATTCAGTTCAATGCACTTCTATTTATGAAGCAACAGTTCATATTAAAAGCAATTTCAAAGCACTTTACAGAAATATCAAAACAGTTAGTAAAAATAAATCATTTCCTACCTAAGGAACCAGTCAATTGGGTTGAAGCATCATGTCAACCCAGTCACCCATCCTGAGCAGTATGAGGCGACAGTGGAAAGGAACGACTCCCTTTTAACAGGAAGAAACCTCTAGCAGAACCAGAACTAGAACCAGAACCCGGCTCAGGATGGCCGACGGGGGTCTGAGTTGACAGGAAAGAGACAAACACTGATGGATTTGGGCCAGTCGTCATGTCTATAGAAGGATAAACAGAGAAACAGTTAATGACAGCAGTAACAATCAATACAAACATAGAGAGGAGCCTGATAACTGAGAGCTCTGCCTTCTATTCTAGTTTTAGATACTCTTGGAACTACAAGCAGACCTGTAGTCTGGAACATCTGGAACAATAAGATCTTTGATAGACAGAACTTGGTTGTTCAAGGCCCTATATGTCAAAAGTAAAACCTTAAACTTTATTCTAGACCTTACAGGGAGCCAATGAAGTGATGCTAAAACAGGAGAAATATGATCTCTCCTTCTAACTCTCATCAGAACTCTGGCAGCAGCATTTTGGATCAGCTGGAGGCCTTTAACAGAACTATTAGAACATCCTGATAATAAAGAATTACAGTAATCAAGTCTAGAAGTAATAAATGCATGAACTAATGTTTCTGCATCTCTTTGATTCAAAATGCTCCTAATTTTAGCAACATTACGCAGGTGGAAGTAGGTCGTCATGGTAACATGCTTCATATAAAAACTAAAGGACATGTCCTGGTCAAAGATAACACCCAGGTTCTTTACCTTCTTGTTGGAGGCCAAATTAATGCCATCTAACGTTGATGACTGACTACACAACTTGTTCCTAAGATTCTCGGGCCCAAAAACCACAACCTCCATCTCGTCTGGAGTAACATTAGGCGAAATCAGTCATCTATTAGACCAGGTATACAAATAAGATTTGTTTCATAGATTTGACCAATTTGATTTTTTTCCCTCCAGACATGATGGTAAACATCCTGTCATCTTCCAATGACTCTTACCTTGACCCACACATTACCTCCACAAACTCCTTCATCCCAGAAATGCTTTGCTTATTCACTAAACCAGCCGTCTTCATCTTCAGCGCCTTCAACATCATCAACATCTGTCTCTTCATCCCTCTCTGTTTCTACATCCTCTGTCATGGTTTCCAGAGATTTTGGCTGAAGAAGGAGTCACTGAGTCACTCTGACTGCTTCAACTACCACCTGAGTGTCATTGAGCTGTTTGGTTTGTTTGGTTCTATCCTCAACCTCTGCGCTACCTTCTTTCATCTACCTCAAATGTTGTTTGGTGGGCTTCTTCTTCTGACCTTCACTATTTTTGGAGAGACATTTTTCCATGCTCTAACCTGTGTAGAGCGCCACCTGGCTGTCGTACATCCCACAACCTACCTGAGACTGAGAAATGAAAAAGGGATCCGAATCAGAAACATGAGCATTGGCTGTATCTGGGTGCTTTGTGTTTTAGGAATTGGTTTGATGATGATTGACCATGCCTTCATCATAGTAAACGTCTGTATTTTAGCATGTACTTTACCTATAGTCTCCTTCTGCAGTGTTTCAGTTCTCTGTGCATTGATTCATTCAGGCCCAGGGGAGCGAGGCAGACACAAGGAGAAGGTTAACCCAACAAAGAGGAGGGCGTTTTACACCATAATGGTCATATTGGGTATGCTGCTGTTGCGGTTTGCTTGGGCTATGGTCTGGGCTGGAGTATTTCTATCAAAGAGTAGTGTGAATTGTATTCTTGTCCCGATTGATGTTTGGTTTAATCTACCCAGCAGTTTGATATTGCCTATGCTGTTTCTACACAGATCAGGGAAGTTGGTCTGTCTCAAAAACACAATCCAGTGAGTTTACATGTTAATTGTTTTCATTTTGTTTTTACTATTTTATTGCATAGAACTTATGTAAACTGCAGTTGCTATACATGTGCTTCATGAATAATTTGATTGAAAAAGGTTTTCACTGAATGTTTTACTTTAACATAGTTTTTTAAATGTCAATTAGTCCCGTCGGTGGTTTTAGTGTTTCTGACATGTACACAGCTTTATCTCTTGTTTTCTTTTGAAATATATGTTTTCTATGTGACACCTGGTTCAAAATGACTGCTGTTCTACTTCTGTGATTATTATTTTTTTATTGTTTCTACCATGTTTCATCTCCTGTTATAATGATACTGTCTTTCTCTCTCATTTTGTTTATTCATCCAGCTCATTTCTCTGTGTCATTGTTTAGTTTATCTTTATTTATTTATGTTTTGGTTTGTTACATTTTTTTCTGATTTTGATTAGAACTTACAATACTTTTTAAAATAAAACTTTTTCTTTTTTTTGAAACCTTGTGTTATATATCTTTCGTCTGAGGACTGCAGTCACTTCATAAATAGTACACAAATGTAAAATAACAACACTCCACTCAAAAGTTAGACAATTACCTTTAACAGCATGTCATAAACAGGCTTGATCTGACTTGGTGAAACTCCAATGTGCACAGACTGAGGAAGATGTTTTAAAAGGTTTATTATACACACAGATAGACTATGGCAGTGGAAGTGCGGTCCCAACCTCGGAACCTAAGCACTCATTTTTGTCTGGGAAGCCATGTGGACAGCTGTCACACACAGGACTCCTAGAGAGGACACTTCCATCCTCAAAAGGTTTGAGGAGGAAACAAGGACTCAGGCAGGAGAACAGACAGTTAAGAACACAGATGTGCCATAACACCACTTCCTCTTCATCAGTCATAAACACTGAATCAATCCTCATGAACAAACGCTCCTCTTCTTCAGTGAAAAATAATAAAACAGATAATTCATGAATAAGGTAGGAACCAACAAACTCCGTGTCAAAAAAACAGGTCAGGTTAGGTGGTACACAGACATGCAACATATTACCGGTGTGCCAAATTCTATATCTGCATTAAGATCTGTGCCAGCACCAATACTCCCCCAAACCTCCCCTCCCACCATCCTATACACTAAGAAAAAAACACAGCCTGCATCTCACCTTAAAGTCAGCGTTTGGCTTATTTTGATCATGTCAGAATTAACTATTTTTCCAGTGTTGCGTTGATCCAGCTTGAACATTGAGCCATCTCATTTATTGCCCCAGAACAATATATCCTCTCACAAATAAAAGACAGTAGTCAAATTTATATGGGATACAATTGTTTCTTTATTGTTCTAATATATATATACTTTTGCAACATTATCTTGATGTAGTGGTTTGTTTTAAATTTTTTTTATATTTATTTGAAGATGGTCTTGAGAGACACTAACTTTCCTGATCTGTGTAGAAAGAGTAGAGGCTGTACCAGACTGCTTGGTAGAGTACACCAGCTTACTATAGCAACAATCAAACAGTCATGATTGTCTTGTAATCTATTTGCAACAGTCCAAACTAAACTCCCAATGAACCTCAACAGCAGTACACCTAGTATGGCAACAATAGTGTAGAATGCCCTCTCCTTTGATTGGTCAACTCTTTGCCTTTCCCCCTGCTGTTTACCCGGACTTGGACGAATTAAGACATTAAGAACTGATAGGCTACAGAATGAGATGACTGTTAGGACTAGAACCATTAAGGAAAAATTCAAAATGATAAAAACAATTTCGCTTATTAACGTAGCCAGCCCTGCTATGCATATCAGCCAGATGCAGCCAGTGATGATATTTCTGATTTGTATCCCTCTTTGACTTTTCAGGTTCAGGTAGGTAATGGGATGGACAATAGCCATGTAGCGTTCTAAACATGACAGAGTGTGGAAGAATGTCTCTCCATACCAAGAGAAATACCAAAGAAGGATACCAACTCGCAATGTGTCCAACTGATTCCTGTAGATTCCACCAATGCAGAGAATACAGCCAAAACCCCCAATCAGAGCCATGACGACCGTGTGGTAGGTGAAGCAGTCTGAAGAACTCACTGATGCTCCTGAAGAGTTGAAGTACTTTTGCTTCCATTCATGCAGACCATAGTAGAGGATGAGAATACAGAGAGGGAGCGTGATGGCATTGTAAACAATGAAGAATCCAACTATAATGTTGCTTTTTGAGGAGATGAAGCAATATATGCTTAAGGAATTGGTGGATAAAAGGAAAGGTCCTGGAGGAGTAATTGAGTTGTTTGAGGAGTTCACCAGCATATCTGAAAAAATACATGCAAATAATTATTGTACATAACAAGTGCTATTCTCTTGGTATCAGTAAAAAGGTGCATGTGTTTTCTAAGCTGTTGTGTACAGCTTGGTATTTTAGTTACATGCCATAGTAGTAAATAATTATTTGTGTTCCTTATATATTAAAAGTTATCCTGCTATTCTGATTGTCATATATGTGGTGTAAATACAGCAAAAGATGTTCAGGTGATGAGTTAGTTTCCAGTGTGTGTAGGTAAAGTTCTGAGCTGGGAAAATATGTACAGTACAATACTACACGTGTTCAACAATTTAAAGGTGCAATATGGAACACAGACCCCCCATCGACATCCAGTGCGAGGATGCCACAGCCCAAACAACAGAGCAAGGCCTTCAGCAGGGCGTTAGGCTTGCGACCCCTACATGCGCTCCAATGCCGTGGAAATTCCTAACCCAAACCCACTCTGGCTCCCAATCCTCTCCAGTTGCTCCTCCCCCGAGATGGACAACAAAATCTCCAAGGCGCCGAAGCAGCTGTTTAACCATGCGGACTCTTCCACCCTCCACGGTACCAGCCTTGCTATGATGGACTATTCACAGTATTAGGCTACTTGCAATAGTGCTACTCAGCCCGCTAATGGCTGGTAAATGTAAACAAAATGCCAACATTGTGCCCGTCAAAATTAATATGTTATAATATTTTACTTCAAATATAGCTGTTAAAAGAAATATTGTATTTTCATTCTGCACCCATCTAAACACCCCTTGGAGATATAATGTTATTTAAAATATTGCTTTTTATGGAAATGTTCCTTAATGCACCTTTAAGGTAAGAACTTTGATGGATGTTGTAGACATTTACAGGGCACATGTATGTGCATTATAGCATAATAATAAAATATGAAACAGACATATTGTTGTAGTTTTTGGGTATCCATATGTATAGATTTAAAAGATATTTTAGCTGTTTTTTAAAAAGAAGTTTTCCAGCACTAGAGTAGGATAAAGCTTCTTAAACTGAATGTGTAGAACTGAACCATGGATCTATTTTATGGTCAATTCCACTCTATTGTTAAAGTAGATGCTCGTTTTTAAAAATTCAGACTGAAGTGCTAAAGAAAATCTTTGATTTTCCCCTGAATTAGGACATAAGAAAGAAGAAAGTAACATTATTCCTGATGATGGCTTAATGAATCCTTGACTCTGCAGGTGATGAATGGTCCTGACAGCTACCTGTTGTCTGTTTTGTCTTTATCTGAAACTTGCACATATCTGTATACTCCTACATTTCGAGTTCCCTTCCAACTAGTTTTTCTTTCTACTGATTTTCACTGGAAACCTCTCAGGATCCACAGAGGGAAACCCCGTCTATAAAACCACCAACACTGAAGCGTAACTAATTATTGAAATGATTAATTACCATTTCAATGTTGACATATAGATTCTGTGAAAAAACTATGATGTTAAGAAATTACTGCATTTTTTCTGACTAATAGTTAGCTTGTGTTATCAGTTTAGATGATGGTTAAATATTAAGTAAAAAACACCAACCTTAGCAGGTATTGACTCGGAGCTTCACTGTCTGAGCTTCTTCTCTGTAGAATCAGCAGGTTTCTTCATGCATGCTGCACTGACACTGTAATAAATCATCGCTTTATCTCTGTCTGCGTTTTTGGCATTTATTCAAATATTATTTATTTGCATTAAAAAAATAATAATTTGACTACTAAAGCTTGACTGATTGATGAGAGACCATTAGATAAATGAAACATGTCAAAGCCTGGATTACCGTCAAAACACAAAAGGGACAAACTAAGTTCTAATGCTAATGACTTGAACATACATTTGTACAACTGATGTAAATTAACTAATTTGCCTTGTCTTTGTACAAACAGCAAAGGTAATGCCAGAATGCTGAGCAGATTAATCCAGACAGCACACGCCATCATCAAACACTAGGGGTGTTACGGTTCACGGGTATGTGTTGAACCAGTCGCTTTGGCCCGTTCGGTTCGGTCCGTTTGCATACCGTTTCGGTGTGGTTTTTTTTTTTTCATAAATGTAGTATTAGTATGATATTAAGTGCAGCGGAAGAAAGTTCCCAGACGAGTTTCCAAGCGGACGCTGTCTTGAGTGACGCACGTGGAGCTGCACAAACACATGTGTAACAGAACATGCATTCATACAAACCGTTTTGGTACTGGGCTGTTGGTGTGGTGCAGATCTTTACTGATCCGATTACAGCTAGTTAACAGGCTTGTTTGCGCGCAGAGCATACTAAATCTACATTCCCACACACATCTTAAGTGGTGGAATGGAAGTTTGTTGTCAGCACCGGACTCCCATCTTTTGTTCCTCTAGCAGACGTCATGGCTGATGTAAACAAGAAGCCGGAACTTGAAGACCTTCCTTTATCTATAAGGTCTCCTGTTTGGGAAGTTAAGCAGTATTCTATTTTTATGTTTTCTTATTTTCTAATGTTTCATTTTTATAAGAAAATGTATAAACCGTTGTTTGCAAAAGTTGAAAATAAAACTGGAGGCCACACCCACTACTGAACCTCATTTTGACTTGTTTTAAGGACATTAGTTCAAAGTTGGATCAGCCTGGAGTTTTTCTCTTTAAATTTCAGTGTGACTCCAAATCCAGACCTCCATGGGTCCATACATCTTATTTCTAATAAAGTTTGTGGGATTTTGTTGTCACACTTTCAACTATGTAAAAAACAAAGTATTCAATACAAATATTTCAATCATTCAGATTTAGGATGTCTTAATTTTGTGTTCCCTCTATTTTTTTAGCAGTATAGTAGTATAGAATGTATATTTGCACCAATTTTTATTAGTTTTTGTCTGTCAGTGTAGCTCCCACAAGAATTGTGGTGCTATACCCCAAGATACAAATAACTTTCATTCTGATCATGTAAGGTCTGAAAGTAATATTGAAAATAAAAAGGATGTGATAATAATGCTGTGTGATAATGTTTATTGTATTCAAACATCCCCATATTTTAAAAAAATATATTGTGCATATAACACAGACATGGAAAAAATACATATTTTATACCAAAATAAAATTATGCAGTTGAGAAGTAATAAATAAATAAACAAACACAAAATACTAAATTAGATCTTACTGCTAACCAGATGTAGATGTAGTTCTTTTATTAGTGCTAAAACTTGCTCACACAGGGTTTTTTTTAACAACACACTAATTTTCCTTTTCTTTGTATGAACAGCAGCGGTAACACCAGACTGCTGGGTAGATTCACCCAGATGCCACAGACCATCATCATACATCGTAACCTATTTCCTGTCAGTTCAAAACCAGCCCAAACCAGACCAAAAGTTAACCTCAACAGCAGAATACCAAGTATGACCAGTATGGTATAAAATGCTCTCTGTTTTGATTGGTCCACCCTCTCCCTGCTCATTCCCTGTTTTTTCTGGCCTGAATGGATTAAAACACAGAGAACTGACAGGCTGCAGAAGGAGATGATTACTGTGGAAGAAATTAGAAGGGAGAAATCCAAATACATGTATGTTTCTGTTGCCATGACAGTAACTCCAATAAGGCAAAGCAGCCAGATGCAGCCAATGGTGATGTTTCTAATTCTGATTCCTTTTTCCTTTCTCAGGCTCAGGTAGGTGATGGGATGTACAACAGCTAGGTAGCGCTCCACACAGGTCAGGACGTGAAAGAAGATTTGTCCATACCAAGTGAAAGAAAAGATAGTGATGCCAATATTCAATATGGTCATATTGTCCGTGCAACTTGCACAAAAACAGGTCATACACCCCAAAATACCAATAAGTTCCATGCCAACCATGTGGTACGTGAAGCTGTCACAGTGACTTATCAATGAGGAGGTGTGGTTCTTTTGCTGAAGTTGTTGGAAACCAAAGTAGACAA
This sequence comes from Pachypanchax playfairii, assembly GCA_006937955.1. Classification (NCBI taxonomy): domain Eukaryota; kingdom Metazoa; phylum Chordata; class Actinopteri; order Cyprinodontiformes; family Aplocheilidae; genus Pachypanchax; species Pachypanchax playfairii. Next base: position 876,368 of record SSNP01000068.1, read on the forward strand.
TGACGGTGCAGATAGGAAGGAGGAGGAGGATGCAGGTGACATTGAAAATGCTGAAAATAAACACGCCGGGGCTGGTGATGAAGCACATGTATTCAAGGTTGATATAATATGGTTCAACGAGGAAACCATCTGTAAATGAAGTGTTTGTCAACATCTGGGGAAGAAAATGATTAATCAACAAATAAATCCAAATGTTGACATTAAAAATTGGGTCTTGTTAAAAAAAATGGAAACATTTTGTTTTATTTGAATAACATTATCTTGTTTAAAGCAAAGTGATTATTTCTTACTAAAATTAAAAGTAAAGAAAATTTGATCATGTGAGAACTTTATGTAAAAAAATATGGTAAAAACATTAACAATCAGATTGCTTATATGTACTTTAAAAAATCAACAGGACTTTGGAGAAAAATTAAACTAATTTTCCCAACCAAGGACAAATATTTCATGATGAAGTATGTTCACATTTATTTTAAATAAAGACTTCCTGAATGTGTATGTCAAATAATGAATAAAATCCTTGCACCAATAAAACTAGACACAGTTTTCTCTAAGGACACTCACCTTTTCAGGGGTTTTTGATCTCTGGTCTTGATCTACATGAACTTGAAGTAAGTCAAATAGTTGTTGGATCTTTTGCATGTCAGCAGGCTTTTTATACAAAATGTAAATGACAGTAAATGTACTTTCCACTGGATGCAAAACAGTTCAGACCAACGGGAGCTTTAAAGGTTCAATATGGAACATCTGGTGCGTGGCTGCCATAGCTGAAACAACAAATCAACCAACCAACCAACCAACCAACCAACCAATCAATCAATCAATCAATCAATCAATCAATCAATCAATCAATCAATCAATCAATCAATCAATCAATCAATCAATCAATCAATCAATCAATCAATCAATCAATCAATTTTATTAAGAAAATACAACCATAGGTTGCCCAAAGCGCTGAACAGCAAAAAGAAGGTTAAAAAGCAAGAGATACATTGAGGCAGTGAAATCCACAAAGATAACTAAAAAACAGTTTCCAAGTGACGCGACACTCAACATTAAAAAGCTAATTTAAACAAGTGACGTTTCAATCTGGCCTTAAACAAGGAGAGAGTTGTGATGGAACGTAATTCAAAAGGCAGAGAATTCCAGTGCTTTGGTCCACAGCGAAGGTACGATCACCCCATTGTTTATATCTGGACCATGGGACCACCAGCAGGTGTTGGTCAGCAGAACGTAAAGCTGCAGGGCCTCATACCATTGGGATGCTAGGCTCTCGACCCCCACGTGGACTCCAATGCCGTGAAAATTACTCACCCAAACCCACTCAGGCCGTTGATCGTCTATGGTTGTTCCTAACCTGAGAAAGACGACAAAATCCCTGGTGCTCTGAAGCAGCTGCTCGTCTCGCTGACTCCGCCCCCCTCCACAGTACCAGCATCATTATTACGGACTATTCATCATATTAGACAACCCACAATGTTGCCCACTACTCTGCGCGCTATTGGCTGGTTGATGTAAACAAAAGGCCAACAATGTGCCCTCTAGAATATACATGTTAATATATTTTACTTCAAATGTAATTGTTAAAAGAAATAGTGTATTTTAATTCTACAACCCTCTAAATAACCTGTGGAGGCATTATGGTGTTAAAAATGTTGCTTTTTATGAAAATGTTCCATTGTACACCTTTAAATCACAGTGATCTGCTGACATCAATGCAGAATACGATCTCACGTAGCACCAATAAGCTCCTGTCAATCCAAAATGAAGACCACAGAATCTGTTCTGTTGGTGCTAAAAAAGTTCCTTTGAGAGCTTGAAATTCTTTTACAAAATGTGGAACCAAATGTAACCAGAACGTTCCGTCTCACAAACTTTACTTAAGCCTGAAGAGAAACATGATTCTAGTTTTACAATATATGAGAAAAGCATTTAATGTTTGATGTTTTTTCATGAATGCTGCTCCTTTACAACATGTCCAAATGATTACAGATTTATTGCTTTATATTTCATGTGTTGATTAAATGCAGGTCAGAACTTGATTTCTACAGCATCCCTTTACTGTGAAGAAATAGAAAAACACATCTTTAACACTGTATAGTGTTTAGTTGTTCTTTATTCATTCATTTATTTTTTGTCCCTTTCTGTTTTTTTTTTACTTAAATTGTTTCTATGCAAGAGTCTGCATGGTGGAGCAGTTGGTAGCATCATTTACTTGCAGCAGGAAGGGTTTGAAACCAAACCAGGACCTTAGTGTATGAAGTTTGCATGTTTGGGTTTTCTCCAGTTTTCAAAAATGGCAACTCTAAACTGACACTAGGTGTCAGGGTGTGAATGGTTGTCTATCTCCATGTGGCTCTGTAATGCACTGGCAACCTGCCAAGGTTGTAACCCCGCCTCCCTGCAACCCTGAACAGATACACATGGGTATCAAAAATGACTGACTGGTATTTGATCTTAGTAGTTTAGTTTCCATGGAACGGATCAGTAATTATCTAAGTTTTATTGTCAGGGTTCAAGTCTTTAAGATAAATTCTGATTGTTTTCAGATAAATATTCTATCTTCATTTGAGTTGTACATATTTCACTTCAGTCAATACACCTAAAAACCACCAACCAGGCCAGAAATCTGGGTGTAGTGATGGACTCAGACCTAAACTTTGAGAAACACATTAAGGCAATCTCTAAATCAGCCTATTATCACCTGAAGAACATCTCTAGGATAAAAGATTTAATGTCCCAACAAAACCTGGAAAAACTAGTCCATGCATTCATCTTCAGTCGGCTTGATTATTGTAACAGCATCTTTACTGGTCTTCCTAAAAAATCAGTTAAACAGTTGCAGCTCATTCAGAACTCTGCTGCTAGAGTTCTCACTAAAACCAGAAAAGTGGACCACATCAGTCCAGTTCTGAGGTCTTTACACTGGCTGCCTGTCCGTCAGAGGATAGACTTTAAAGTTCTATTGCTGGTCTATAAAGCTCTGAATGGTTTAGGACCAAAATACATCAGTGACCTCCTGACCCAGTATGAACCTACAAGACTCCTCAGGTCTTCTGGATCTGGTCTTTTATCAGTTCCCAGAGTCAGAACCAGACATGGAGAAGCTGCTTTCAGCTTCTATGCTCCACATTTCTGGAACAAACTCCCAGAAAGCCTCAGATCAGCTGAAACACTCAGTTTATTTAAATCAAGGTTAAAGACCCACCTGTTCTCCGCTGCATTTACAGAAAGTTTTATTAGAAAGTCCAAATCCACACGGTTGCTTTTAAGCTGTCCTTTGTTCTAATTCTGTTTATTTAAATCATGTTTTCATTCTTCTACTTATGCTTTTGTTTCATGTAAAGCACTTTGAATTGTCCTGTACATGAATTGTGCTATACAAATAAACTTGCCTTGCCTTGCCTTCACCGTGTAGAACCTGCTTCCCCATTAAACAATTTCCAGATGAGTCTGGATTAACTTCTTACAGAATAATTCTCAGACTATGAACAAGAATAAATAGGTAAATTATTCTGTATCATCCTCCTGTTATTGTCAGGGGAGAAGCTGAAAGGAAAAGAAGTAGATTGTTACTGGTATTGTTGAGTTATTTTACAAAATAAGCAAATCTGATTACAATTACTCCTGCTAAAATTAACTAGATTCTGTCTGTTTGTATTAGATAAATTCCAGTGAGTAAAATAGTATCTTGAAGTATGTTAACAGATTTTACCTTCATGTAACTCCCCTGAGCATGAACATTGAGAAAAGTTAACAGCTGAGAGGAGAAACCTTTATTTTAACAGAGATGTACAGCAGAGCTCAAACAGTTACAGACATGACATGGAAAGACAAAACTAGGACAAGAAGACAGAATTCTGTTCTAATATAAGAAACAGATACAGAGTGACATTATTTCTGTAGACTGTGTCTGTACTTAGTTTTATTTCTTATGCCACATGAATTTTCTTGTTCTTTGTAGAAATAGTAAAGGTAAGACCAGACTGCTGGGCAGAGAAATCCAGAAATTAACTTGCATCATCAGACATAAATCTATTTGTCCTGAAAGTTCTATACCAAATGAAACCAGACCAAAAATCCATTTCAACATCAATATTCCCAATATGATTAAAATAGTGTAGAAAGCCCGTTGTTTTGATTGGTCAACCTTTTCCCTGCCTTTACTGTGTTCTCCTGGTCCAGGACGAATTAAAACCCAGAGAACTGACAAGCTGCAGAATGAAACAATTACTGTGGAAGGAATCAGAAGGCAGGCATCTATATAAACGTAGTCTGTAACTGCCACAAACGTAACGGCTAAAGAAGAAAGAAACCAGTTACAGCCAATGATGATATTTCTGATTCTGATAGCTTTTTCACTTCTCAGGCTCAAGAATGTGATGGGATGAACAACAGCCAAGTAGCGTTCGATGCAGGTCACAGTGTGGAAGAAGAATTGTCCATACCAAGGGAAAGAAAACATATTTACACCAACATTAAATATGTCGAAATTTCTCAAGCAGCTTCCACAAATAGTGGTTATACAACCCAGGATACCAATGAGTTCCATGCTGACCATGTGATATGTGAAGACGTCACAGTGACTTATCCCTGATGAGGTGTGGATCTTTTGCTGAAGTTGTTGGAAACCAAAGTAGAAAATGAAAATGCAGAGAGGAATGAGGAGGATGAAGTAGGTGACACTGAAAATGCTGAAAACAAACACGTCAGGACTTCTAATGAAGCAGATTTTAGGATCAGTGGTGAGAAGATGTGGATTAAGGAGGGAGCCATTGGAGAATGAAGAGTTTGCCAACATCTGGAGAATGAAGCACAGAAAAATAAAATTAAAATGTATGTAAAAATTCATTTTGTAGTGTTGAATCTTGACTCTATACTTTAAAGAGGGCATTTTACACAAATGTCATGACTTTGTATTTTTTAAAAAGGCCCTTCCATTAAAAACAGTTTTTCTGAGGTTTCTGTTGAATATTTTAGCTCCACAGGTGTTCTTACCTTCATAGTGGGTGAAAACAGGTCAACAACTACTCTTTCAGTTTTAATCTCTCAATCTACGCAGGTGGCGATAACACCTGAGTTCTCCCAAGTTCGCATGGTATTTGACAGCTCCCGCAGTTGAAACCACGCCTAGTATGCTGCTAGCTAAAAGCTGTAGCACAAGACGTAGCAAACAGGAAGAGAGAACGTCTACTGTTGCCATGCGCAGAGGGCAGGAAACAGTATACTTTGCTCTCATAGGCTAGTTTGTAAGCCAATCCAAGTCCAGCAAATTCGAATAATGAATATGAACGAGCTGCTGCTTGCGGCCTGACAGAACCAGCCGAATTTTGATGCTGACAGATTGAAAGGTCTGTTAATCGGTGTTTCCTGTTTTTTAGATATAAAATGTTTCATATTACTCGTTAATACTTAAAGAGGCCATTTCATACAAATCTCAGGACTTTGTGGTTATTTCTTATATATTAACCAGTAATATGAAACATTTTATATTTAAAAAACGTCAGGAAACACTGATTAACAGATCTTTCAATTTGTCTGCGTTCAAATTTGGGTGGCAGGTTGGAGAACAGAAAGCCCCTTCTCCCTCGCCGCTTCCTGGATGACGGCCGGGAGATCCAGGAGGAGCACGCCGACTTCCGGAGGTCGGACGCTCAGCTGCCTCTCTTCTGCTAGGCTCCCCAGCTGGGAAGCCATAGCAGGGCTGTCGTCGCTAGCTTCCTGGTGGTGGACGGAATTGTCCGACCATCGAGGATCTCGATGACTTCTTCCAGGGGATAATCTCCTGACGGGAATGCCTCCTCAGCTGCAGCCTTGAAAAAGGCTGATCTCCGCTGCTTCTCCTCCATAGTGAGGAACCGACAGCAGCGGCAGGTGGGCTGAGGAGCGAGGGCGAGGTCAGCATGCTGCGTTCCGAGGCAGCCCCCACAGATGCGATGTGGGTTGTAGCTCATTATGTAGCCGGTAAGGCAGGACGGGCACAAGCGGAGGATGTTGGCCATTTTGAATAAGTGCTGAATAAAAAGGGGGAGCCGATTACCCAATCTCACCGTTATTTACACTAGACCTGGGTTGGCCCCACTCAACAGGTGGGCGTGGACTAAAGTTTTCAGTGCAGGGCTACACGGCAAGGGGTAAACCCACTAGTGATAGCCTTAAAGGGCGAAGCCTATATGAAATAGAACACTTTATTCTAGTACGACAAAAAAGCATGTTCCCCAAAGTCACACGCATGGCACCCCTGGCATGGCACTGCAGGGGCCGCGTCCCACTAATTGAGAAGGACTGATTTATAACTAAGTTGCATTAGCAGAAAAACATCTTAACAGTATTCATACAATAACTTAGACAGTTATTTTAGTTGGACATGATGCATCTGCAACTTTTAATTACTGTCAATAACAAATAAACTTTCAGTTTTCAAAAACAAATTACAAAGTACAAAAAATGGGATAAAATTAATCAGCAGCAACCTATCCTTAAAAAGTGAATCAAAATCCAACCAGATGTTTCTGAGTTATTTTGTTAGGAGACAAACAAACAAATAAACCCCAAATGAAAACACAACCTCCATTACCTCCTTGGCGGAGGTAATAAACTACTTGTACCAGTAAAACAAGATTCAGTTTTCTCTAAGGCCACTCACCTTTTCAGGGGTTGGGATCTCTGGTCTTGATCTACATGAACTGGAAGTAAGTGAAAGGGTTGTTGGATCTTTTGCATGTCAGCAGGCTTTTTATACTGAATGTAAATGACAGTAAATGTACTTTCCACTGAATGCAAAACACAAATAGCTTAGACCAACGGGAGCTTTAAATCACAGTGATCTGCTGACATCAATGCAAAATACGATCTCACGTAGCACCAATAAGCTCCTGTCAATCCAAAATGAAGACCACAGAATCTGTTCTGTTGGTGCTAAAAAAGTTCCTTTGAGAGCTTGAGATTCTTTTCCAAAATGTGGAACCAAATGTAACCAGAACGTTCCGTCTCACAAACTTTACTTAAGCCTGAAGAGAAACATGATTCCAGTTTTACATTTTATGAGAAAAATATTTAATGTTTTTTCATGAATGCTGCTCCTTTACAACATGTCCAAATGATTACAGATTTATTGCTTTATATATTTCATGTGTTGATTAAATGCAGGTCAGAACTTGATTTCTACAGCATCCCTTTACTGTGAAGAAATAGAAAAACACATATTTAACACTTTAATGAAGACCAACTAAACATAATAATCATTTTTGGTCACTTTTCATTTTTGTTTATTTCAGTTGTTTCTATACAAGGAGCTACATGGTGGTGCAGTTGGTAGTGGGTGAACATCAAGAAAAGTTACCAGCTGATGCCCAACCGTGTTGATGTCCCCGCCCCCCTCCGCCAAAGAAAAAAGAAATGACTAAACACACATCTAATGAAATGATCACAATTACAACAATGTACACTGGCATTTGAATTAATCTGATTCACTTTAACAAAGTTATGCACAAGCTTCACTTTTAAGAAGAATGATGATAGGCTCAGGATCAGAGGCAGGAAGCTGAGACGTTGGGGAAAATGTTATAATATTTTGAGCCGCGTTGAACAAAAATTGACCGCTTAAGGTGGCTTAAGGCTACAACGCATCTAGTTTGACGCTTGTACTTTGAAGCCAGCGCCGCTGGTTGAAGCTTGCAACACCTGCTGCTTCTGAGCCAAAAAGAGCGCGTAGGCGGGGCTTCCTCTGTTGTCAGATGTTCTAAACTACGGCGGATCATATCGAGAGAGTGGCTTGGTTTTATTTGCTAGACAACGTCGACGTCGGGTGCATCAGCAATAAGCTTGTCTTCCATTCTTGAAATTTTGTTTTTCCTGGTCCTGCTTCTTTCAAGTTACATGCAGTGACATCACTACCATGAGATGCTGTGACTGGTTGACGCGCAGCTTCACAAGCGTCAAGAGCATCAAAAGTTCAGCTAGCTGAACTTATGCATTGCTTGTGTTTCAAGCGGCAAAGCTTCAAACACAAGAAAAGCTTGAAAAGTTGATGCTGCCAACGCATACAAAGCACCTCAGAGACTCTGACAGACTCAACCATAGACTTTACCTGTAATCTTGCCGCTCCTGACGCTGACGTTCGGGCCAATGTGAATGCACCTTAACAAGACACCGTCATAACACGGGTTAAATACATTAGAACACCAGTACTTTGAATTAAATTGCAAGTTACACAAAACATAAATAACAAATAGCATGACTCCGGAGCCAATTCAAAAACAAACAAAAAAAAGGATCCTGAGGATTTTCGAGTGCAGCGCTGGTGTCTCAGCCTCCAGCGACATAAAGAAAGAGAGATAAAGAGAGAAACTAGGTGCGTATATACAATGTGTAACACAAGAAAAAGAAAGACTTCTTCTACACTTCATTTTAAGGTGCATTTTGAATAGTTATTGTAATTTAAATTATTTAAAATCTTACAAAGGAAATGTTTATTTACACATTTTATTGTGTATAAAACTAGGGCCGGGACTTTAACGCGTTAATTAAGATTAATTAATTACACAAAAATAACGCGTTAATTTTTTAACGCATTTTAATCGCACTTATTTAAGCACCGCAGAACATCTCTCATGAGTTTCAGCGGACCGATTATACTGGAGCACCTACCAGCGTTCATTATTTAGGACAACAACAAACCACAGTGAACATGAATGAAGAAGCGACCGCTTTGATTGGCCCCGTGGATGGGAAGTTTTGTTATAAAAAATGACTGGATGGAAGTGTGGATAAGAACATGTGTGCAAGCTATGCAGCAAGGAATTTGCACATCGGGCCTGAAGTATCACCTCAATGTTAAACATATAGCAGCTAGCGTGGACGTTAGCCCGACTCCGAGTACAAGTGTAGACATTTTCTACACTTAATGCACTGGTCTGTTGGACTTGGTTGAACAAAAATAAACAAAATTTGGTGCTTAAGCTTATGTGTATTCAGTCATGATTCAATGGTATACTAAAAATTCGTTTGAAAAAAATTCTCACTGTTCTCTGGTCAAATATTTATATGCAATTAAAATGCGATTCATTTTGATTAATTAATTACAAAGCCTCTAATTATTATTAAAATTTTTAATCGAGTCCCGGCCCTAATAAAAACACTAATTGTGTAATTATTCCCATTACATTTTTCCGCCATTACAGTTTTCATCTCGCACACCCGGCTCAGCTTGCGCACCCCCGGGGGTACACGCACCAAACTCCCTGGGCTACAGGGTTGAGGTGGAAAGACAAAACTAGGACAAGAAGACTGACTTCTGTTCTAATATAAGAAACAGATACAGAGAGTGGCATTATTTCTGTAGACTGTGTCTGTACTTAGTTTTATTTCTTATGCCACATGAATTTTCTTGTTCTTTGTAGAAATAGTAAAGGTAAGACCAGACTGCTGGGCAGAGAAATCCAGAAATTAACTTGCATCATCAGACATAAATCTATTTTTCCTGAAAGTTCTAAGCCAAATGAAACCAGACCAAAAATCAATTTCAACATCAATATTCCCAATATGATTAAAATGGTGTAGAAAGCCCGTTGTTTTGATTGGTCAACCTTTTCCCTGCCTTTACTGTGTTCTCCTGGTCCAGGACGAATTAAAACCCAGAGAACTGACAAGCTGCAGAATGAAACAATTACTGTGGAAGGAATCAGAAGGCAGGCATCTATATAAACGTAGTCTGTAACTGCCACAAACGTAACGGCTAAAGAAGAAAGAAACCAAAAACAGCCAATGGTGATATTTCTGATTCTGATAGCTTTTTCACTTCTCAGGCTCAAGAATGTGATGGGATGAACAACAGCCAAGTAGCGTTCGATGCAGGTCACAGTGTGGAAGAAGAATTGTCCATACCAAGGGAAAGAAAACACATTTACACCAACATGAAATATGTCGAAATTTTCCATGCAGCTTCCACAAATAGCAGTTGCACAACCCAGGATACCAATGAGTTCCATGCTGACCATGTGGTATGTGAAGACGTCACAGTGACTTATCCCTGATGAGGTGTGGATCTTTTGCTGAAGTTGTTGGAAACCAAAGTAGAAAATGAAAATGCAGAGAGGAATGAGGAGGATAAAGTAGGTGACACTGAAAATGCCGAAAACAAACACGCCGGGGCTTCTAATTAAGCAGCTTTTAGGGTCAGTGGTGAGAAGATGTGGATTAAGGAGGAAGCCATTGGAGAATGAAGAGTTTGCCAACATCTGGAGGATGAAGCACAGAAAAATCAAATTAAAATGTATGTAAAAATTCATTTTGTAGTGTAGAGTCTTGACTCTACACTTTAAATTGGGTGTACACCTGCTATTCTTCTGTTTGCATGTTATGCTTATTTGGGTGGAACTCAAAGTGTGAAGTATAGGTGACAGAGAATGCACTCTTTAAGCAGTTTATTAATAACCTTGCGCTGTAAGATGGATTTTCACAAGATTTGGAGTTTTCCAAACCCACGAAAATCCATCTTGTACTGCTCCAACTAAACCGTCTTCCTCGGTCAAAAGATGTTCAGACCAATCATGTGTTAGCATTGTGCTTTGGGACGGGTCTTTAGGTATGATTGGCAGCAAGTGCCCAGGCAGGCAAAGAAAAACAAATGAGATGTACGCATAACAGCGGATATTGAATCTATAGGAGAACTAAAGACAATTTCTTAGTTGAAAATGAGTAAAGGTAAGAACTTTGTGCTTTTCTTGGTGGTAACGATGTGTGTGCTTTTTACCCAACTGGATTTACACGAGCTTGTGATTTACTGTGATTGGCTGAAGACAAATCATGATAAGCAGACACTTGCTGGTGCATCCTCCAATCAGCTTAAAGTTTTATACCAGATGGCTCCTCCCTTTTTCAGACGCTTTCAGACGGAGCAGCTACCCATATTAGGACCGTACATTGACTTCCATTAATTTTAGTAACTGGATTTATGCCAAACCCAAACCCTTTTCCTAATATTAACCATTACTGATCAACACCTAACCTTAAGCCTAAGCGAACTCATTTCACAGTATACCTCTAAACCCAACCCCTAACCCTAAAAAGGGAGTCCACCATATTAGGACCGGACTTTGGTCCTCAGAAGGTCTATCAGTCCTAAGAAGGTTAGTGAATATCCCAAAACTGGTCCTAAGTAGGGTAGAAAAACCAGGACACATGCACACACACACACACACACACACACACACACAACTGAAGTAAGACTGACTAGGTATGAGACAAAAGTCGTTTAAATCCAACACTACTAAGAAAGAAAACCAACTGTTATGGCCTGTGGCCTGGTCAGCTGTGGAGGAACTGTTTCAATTCTCAAAGACCAGTGAACAAATAAGGTTCACTCACAGTAATCAGATGAGCAGAAGAAGCAGGCTGAGGCAAAGTCAGGGTCAGAAAGCATAAGCTGGTCCAGTGTTCAGAAGGTTCGATATGCAGGTATTCTGATAGAGCAGGCAAAAGGCAAAGTCGTTAGCAGTCTGGGGCCAATAAACCAAACAAGACAATTCAGCAGACAGAGAAACAGACATGGTACATGGACTTTGTGGTTATTTCTTAAGCATTAACCAGTAATATGAAACATTTTATGTCTAAAAAATGTCAGGAAACACTGATTAACAGACCTTTCAATCTGTCTGCATCAAAAATTGGCTGGGTTCCAGCTCCTTCCATCAGGCTTCGGCAGCAGCTCATTCATATTCATTATTCGAATTTGCTGGACTCTGATTGGCAAACAAACTAGCCTATGAGAGCAAGGTATACTGTTTCCTGCCCCGCTGCACATGGTAAAATCAGATGTTCTCTCCTGTTTGCTACGTCTTATGCTACAGCTTTTAGCTAGCAGCATGCTAGGCGTGGTTTCAACTGCGGGAGCTGATGAATACTAACAAACAAAGGAGTTGTGACGAAACAAGTACCGGTGGTTCAAACTCGGGAAAACTCAGGTGTTATCACCACCTGCGTAGTTTGAGAGATTAAAGCTGAAAGAGAAGTTATTGACCTGTTTTCACCCACTATGAAGGTAAGAACACCTGTGGAGCTAAAATATTCAACAGAAACCTCAGAAAAAACATTTTGAATGGAAGGGCCTCTTTAAACACAAAAACCAACTAATCTAAGAAAAGAATAAAAGAATACAAACACAGAGAACCTGCAATGATACATGAAAATACATCCTACTTTTCAATTTTGTTACTGGTTTTGGAAAAACTCATGCAAAAATACACCAAAACTTCAGGCTGAAATGGGAGCAGTGTTATTACTTTTCATAGAGGAACAAGGTACAACATAAAAAAAAGGTTTGCAATAACCTCAGATCAATTTCCAAATGTTTGTTTGAGGTTGAAATTCTGCTCTTCATGGTGTATGGTGACACTAATGAGTTGCTGGACCCATCTGTCATGTTTATTTTAATGTTGGTTCTCCTCGCATCTATCAAGTAACGCCTGGTTCATACAGCAGGATTTTAACAGTGTCACAAAAACTTCAGACCGCGCACACACACACTGAAAAAAAATGGGCATATTCCCGTTCTGCTCCTGCCATGTGTGATGTCTCATCATGTCTTGTGGGCACAAATCACGCGTGGAGCGATTTTACTCGCCACTGAGATGGGTTTCCCCCCCAAATCTCAAAAGCCTCACAAAATCTGTGTGACTTCTGGTTGACAAACGCCACAAAACCTCAGAAGAAGAAGAAGAAGCCTCCCGTTACCTCACTTTCTGAGCTTTGCGCTGCACTGAGCTGACTGCATGACCAAATCTCCTTGCAACACATCACACGTTATGATGTCGGGCCAAGACAATCCAACATGTTGGATATACCCGATCTGTTATCGAAAGTCCTTCTGAGCGGACCCGATCTTTCTTAACACATAGCAGGAGTATCAGTTAGAATTAGCTTAAAAGCCATCCCGATAATCAGAGCTTGTTGGAAGGGGAAAATCAAAACAAAATCAGTATGAAAAACCTGTCGTGTGAACCTGACATTAGTTGTTTTATGTTGGTCACACATTAATTGCCCTTAAATTATTTTTAAAATTCTGGTACATTTTTAAGGCAAAAAAAAAAATGTTAAAGAAAAAATTGTTTTAAACATAAACACATAAGATATGTTCTTTATCTCAGTTAGATAAAACACACAAACATTTTGTAATTAATTTGGCGGTAACGCTACAATTAACTTCAGGACTATTTATGTCTAGGAAAACCCTGATAATAGTAAGAGGTTTACTCACCTTTTCATCAGCACACAAACTGAATCTTTCTGGTCCAAGTGAACTTGAATTTGATGGAGATTAAATAATGTTCAAACCACAGAGATCAGAGAAGAGCTGTGGGATGTTTTGCATGTTTATAAGCTATTTATACTCTGTGCACATGCTGCAGATGACAGAAAACAAAGCTATTTGTTTGAGTTTTGCATGCAAAATATATATATATAATAACAGCTGAAACCAATGATGATTTCATGCACACCTGTCTTTTTGTGCCAGATTTAGATTTTTTTTCCTTCTCACCCCCCCCTGCATAATTCCTAGAAAGGCTTGAAACCTTCAACTGTTTCCTTCAGTAACAAATGTATTCAACAAATGCTATATACAGTATTTCTCCTATATTAATCCCTCATGAGGAAATTTGTCTCTGCATTTAACCCATCCTCACCGTGAGGTGAAGAGCAGTGGGCAGCCATATTGAACAGCGCTCGGGGGGCAGTTTCGGGTTTCAGTATCTTGCCCAAGCATACTTCGACATGCAGCCTCTTGCCGGGACACGGGATCAAGCTCCGGTTTCCCGATCGGAGGGTGACCTCCTTCCCGACAGACTACGGCCGCCCCGAGGCAGCGGCGGGTTCAGTATCTTGCCCAAGGATACTTCGACGTAGCTTGCCGGCACCGGGGATCGAACCCGCCATCTTTCGAATGAAGGGCGATCACCCTTCCGCTACACTACACCGCCCGCAATAATATCTGAACAATATCCATAATTTCAGCAAACCATAATACAAACTGTCCTCCAAATATGAAGGGAGAAGTTGATGTATTTGTAACCAAGTTGCATCAGCAGAAAAAACATCTTAACATTGTTCACTTGGGCAGTTACTTTAGTTAGAAATGATGCATCTGCAACTTCTAATTGCTGTCAATAATAGATAAACTTTCAGTTTTTAAAAACATCTTACAGACTGTACAAAAATGTAATAAAAAAAACAGCAGAAAAACATCTAAAAGGTGCAGACAGCATAAGCTGTTGCAGACAATGACGTACAGCGGCCGCATGCAGTTGCACCTGATGAGGCAGAGTCACAGATATTACACTGCCAATCCAAATTTAGCTTTGATCAACAACAATATACCACTAAGAAACGTGCCTCATTATAATATCGTTCTCACCCCTCCTTTCCACTGAACGTGCACGTTAGTGACGCGTAATACGCGGCTGATAGCTGCCATTAAAGTCAATGAGACCCTTTACAGTGCGCACAAAGCAGCGCACATGAGACGCGTCCCAGAAGTGTAGTGTCGCGAGCACTATGCGGCAGTTCTATTTTTTATTCGGTACGCTTCTAAAACGCGTCAAGTTCAGCACTTTAGTTTGGAGCAGACAGGAAATCAGGCGTACGTACCCGGAAATTTCAAAATAAAAGGACACGTGTGGATTTCCGTTTGCGAGACTACGAGAAAGTACAGAACCTGTGACGGGTTTGAAGTCCGTAGGTGGTGTGAATATAAGCCACATACCTTCTGGACACATGTTGTCGACTTTCTCCCTGCTAGTTGTTGTGTGTACTGACAAAATCACGCGGATTTTTGCTATTCGCATGAGATTTTGTGATCTTTCTGGACCATCTGGATGTGACGCTACGCGAGTGATTTACACGTGTGAAGCGCTCCCGGTAGGAAGGGATATGCTGTTGATTGCGTGAGCAAAACGTTGGGACGCGTCCAGTGGAAAGGAAGGGTGAAGCTGCTGCAGGACGAACCATCTGCTCAAAATGGGACAGCAGCCGCATGCAGCTGCACCTGTTGGCAGAATCACAAGATATTACTTGAGCTAATCTAAACATGGCTTTAGCAAATAAGGCCCCATTGTGCAGAGCAGCTGCAGGGCAAACTATTGGCTCAAAACTACATGGATCAGGGCCACTAGACACGTCCTTTCTGTCTGTCTTTTTTGCCGCAACATGTCAATCACAGCCCAGTCCGCCATGCACCCCCCCCCCCTATTTTTAAAGAGGATGTGGGTGGGGATGTAATATCGAGGGTGTGAGTTGTCCTTTAAAAATGCCTTTTCCACATTTGAGATTTCACCAGAATTTTTTACATTTTTGTTATTACTAGTGGTCATTTTGTCTTGCAATTAGTTTTTGCATATGACTGTGCAGTTGCTTGTTCCTGATTTGCATCTGTGTGGTTCCCTGCTGTGACTGACTGTCTGCTCTGAACTTCAATATGTAGAAGTCTACCTCTACACCCTGGTTGGACCATTCTCCTCCTGCTCCACTGATCCACTGAACCATCATTTAGGGAAATTAGTATTTTCAGTTACTCTGGACATGGCTGTGTAACCGAGAAAAACAGCAGATTACGTCGCACCATCACTTCATTTTAATCCCTAATCCTAATAATAATAGTTTCAACTAGAATTTCGTGATAGTGCTAAAATTGTCCCTATCTTGCAATGGTAAAAAAGAATCCTAAAAAAAAGTGAGCCCATCACCACCAAAATATAATCAATTGGTCCTTGTTCCATTTTCGACCTATCCTAAAAAGTTAATCAAACTCCATCCAGAAATGTCTGCGTTTTCTTGTTAAGAGATAAACAAACAAATAACCAATGAAAACAAAACCTCCATTACCTCCTTGGCAGAGGTAATAAACTACTTGTACCAGTAAAACAAAACTCAGTTTTCTCTAAGGACACTCACCTTTTCAGGGTTTGGGATCTCTGGTTTTGATCTACATGAACTGGAAGTAGGTGAACGGGTTGTTGGATCTTTAGCATGTCAGCAGGCCTTTTTTATACTGAATGTAAATGACAGGATTTGTTGAAGTAGGGGTATGATGGCGTCTTCCCGTCCAACCCCGCGGAAATAAGCAAACTGCAGTGGGTCTTGAAATGTGCTTGTTTGCTTATTTAGGTGGACCAACATGAGTCTCTTCAAGACGTTCATGATGTGGGATGTTAGGGCAACAGTCCTGTAGTCGATAGGGACAATAGATAAGACGTCTTTGGTAATGGAACAAGGTAGGAGGTTTTCCATAGAAATGGTACCCTCTCCTGGGTGAGGCTGAGGTTGAAGATACGCTGCAGAATCCCACATAGCTGATCTGTACAACTTTTTAGGACTCTGGGACTAACATCATCTGGACCTGCTGCCTTGTTCCTGTTCAGTCTCTCCAGCTGCTTCTTCACCTGACTGCTAGATACAGACAGGCAGGAAGTGGAGGCAATGGGGACATAATACATAGTACAAAGAACAGATACAGAGAGTGGCATTATTTCTGTAGACTGCGTCTGTACTTAGTTTTATTTCTTATGCCACATGAATTTTCTTGTTCTTTGAAGAAATAGCAAAGGTAAGACCAGACTGCTGGGCAGAGAAATCCAGATACCAATTTCTATTAAAACACAGAAATGTATTTCTTCTGAAAGTTCTAAGCCAAATAAAACCAGACCAAAAACCAATTTCAACATCAATATTCCCAATATGATTAAAATGGTGTAGAAAGCCCGTTGTTTTGATTGGTCAACCTTCTCCCTGCCTTTACTGTGTTCTCCTGGTCCAGGACGAATTAAAACCCAGAGAACTGACAAGCTGCAGAATGAAACAATTACTACGGAGAAAATCAGAAGGCAGGCATCTATATAAATATAAAAAGTAACGGCTAAAAGAGAAAGAAACCAGTTACAGCCAATGGTGATATTTCTGATTCTGATAGCTTTTTCACTTCTCAGGCTCAAGAATGTGATGGGATGAACAACAGCCAAGTAGCGTTCGATGCAGGTCACAGTGTGGAAGAAGAATTGTCCATACCAAGGGAAAGAAAACATATTTACACCAACATGAAATATGTCGAAATTTCTCAAGCAGCTTCCACAAATAGTGGTTACACACCCCAGGATACCAATGAGTTCCATGCTGACCATGTGGTATGTGAAGACGTCACAGTGACTTATCCCTGATGAGGTGTGGATCTTTTGCTGAAGTTGTTGGAAACCAAAGTATAAAATGAAAATGCAGAGAGGAATGAGGAGGATGAAGTAGGTGACACTGAAAATGCTGAAAACAAACACGTCAGGGCTTCTAATGAAGCAGATTTTAGGATCAGTGGTGAGAAGATGTGGATTAAGGAGGGAGCCATTGGAGAATGAAGAGTTTGCCAACATCTGGAGAATGAAGCACAGAAAAAATAAAATTTAAATGTATGTAAAAATTCATTTTGTAGTGTTGAATCTTGACTCTATACTTTAAATTGGGTGTACACCTGTCATACTTCTGTTTACATGCTTTTCAATGTTGTTACTGGTTTTGAAAAAAGTTATTACTTTTTGTAGACAGACATGGTACACTGTAAAACAGTTTTGCAAAAACCTCACAGTAATATCCAAATATTTGTTTGAGGTTGAAATTCCCCTCTTCATTGGTGTGTGGTTACTATGGTGACACTAATGAGCTTTTGGAGTCAGCTGTAATGTTTATATTAATCCTTGTTCCCCTCACATCTATCAAGTTAGTTGTTTTGGTCACATTAAAAGTATTCTGAAATTGCCTAATACTTTTTCAGTTGTTTTCTGGTACTTTTTTTAAGGCAGAACAAAAATATTAGAGAAAAAAATGTTTTAAACAAAAAACAGTTAAATCTGTTCTTTGTAGCATTTACATAAAAAACACAAACATTTTTAAATTAATTTGGAGGTAACACTACAATCAACTTCAGGACCATGTATGTCTAGGAAAACCCTGATAGTAGTAAGAGGTTTACTCACCTTTTCATCAGCACATGAACTCAATCTTTCTGGTCCAGGTGAATATATGTTCAAACCGCAGAGATCGGAGAAGAGCTATAGGATGTTTTGCATGTTTATAAGCTATTTATACTCCCTGCACATGCTGCAGATGACAGTAAACAAAGCTATTTGTTTGACAAATTATGTTTTTTTTTACACGCAAAACTCAAACAGCTGAATCCAGTGATGATTTCATGCACACCTGTCAGTTTGACTCAGATTTGGATTTTTTCTTCTTTTGTTTTTTCACATGAATAATTCATGGAAAGGCTTAAAACTTTCAACTGTTTTCTTCAGTAACAAATATATTTAACAAATGTTGTATCTGAAGAATATCCATAATTTCAGCAAACTATAATATGAACTGTTCGGTAACACCTTCTTTTACAGTCTCCTAATTAATAAGAAATTACCTGATACATATATGGAAAATTCTGGTGTGTAATGGGTAATTACCATGTGTAATAAGTAGGTAAATACAGATAAATTACAGCTGAAATTATTCAGCATTACATATATGGAAAATTATAGCATATATGGGTAATTACCACATGTAATAAGCGGTGATTTTCAGGGACTTATCGAGTTTATCTTATTGCCATTTGTCAAAGTTACAGTGTTTTCATGCAAATAAACTACATTTGAATTGTAGTTTCCGACTCAGTGATGGAGCTGTAAAACGCCCAGAACAATATGACTGCATCAAACGTTCAACAACGGACAAACTCAGAGGGACAAAGCATCCAAACAAACATTCATAAGGTTAGTGTTGTAGTTAATTTTTGATATACTTTAAAATGTATTATAATATAATTAAATGTGTAAAAATATACCAGATTTTTAGACTTTCTAAATTTCAAAGATCCACAAGAAGATATAAAGTTTAATTTTCCATATATGTTAATATAATCCAACACATTTTTGTGGCTTAAAATAGATAATGTTACTAACTGCTATTAACACAAACAAATAAACAACACTGTGATCATGTTGGTCTGCAGTCAATAGGAGGTTATCACCTTGTTTCAGCATTATACAATCCCAATTACCCAAAAGTTGAGACATTGTGTAAAATATAAATAAATACCAAATGCAATGATTTGCAAATCTATTAAACCCATATTTGATTCCCTGTAGAACATCAACAATATATCAGATGTTGAAGCTTAATTATTTTACCATTTCATGAAAAATATTAGCTCATTTGAAATTTGACAGCAGCAACTTCTCTCACAAACATTTGCGCAACAAAAAGGCTAAAAGTATGGGGCACAATTCAAAATCAACAGAAGGAACAGCTGGCAGCAGCTCAGTAACAGCAATTTGAAGATCCCACCATGAATAATATTATCAAAAGAGAATCAGGAGGAATCTTTGTGTGCAGGGAACAAAGTCAGCTCTTTATCTGCAAGCATTAAAAACAGGTATGATTCCCTACTCGTCATCACTGCATGGACATTTCCACATATGATCACATGTGATCCAGAATCACCTGCATCTTCTCTGGATCAAACCTTAAAATGTTCTGATGCAGAGTGGAAACTGTTCTGTGGTCAGATTTTTTCCAAGTCCTAAATTCCTTTTGGTAAACCTGGATGTCCTGCAGGAGAGGGAGCACTCAGCCTGGTATCAGCAGATGGTTCAAAACCATCATCTATAGGGTTTAACCTAAAACTCCAGCAGCTGGTCTCGTCACTTCCCAGATGTTTACAGACAGATGTTAAAAGAAGAGCAGATGTTACACGATGATAAACATCACCCTCTTCCAACTTCTTTTTGATGTGTTGCTGCCACCAAATTCAGAATGAGCCAATATTTTATATGAAATGGTAAAATATCTCAGTTTTAACATGTTGTTTATGTTCTATAGAACATGAGATCTGGAAATCATTGCATTCTGCTTTTGTTAAATTAAAGTTTTTATCATCAGGATTGTTAATTTCTTAATAAACAGATTTGAAATTAGGGAATAAAAGTATCTGCTTTGTTTGTTGGATTTTTAACACTCACATTTGCTTGAAAATAAGTTAAATCTCAGAAATAAACACAAATAAAGTATCTAAGAAGGGACGCTTGATTTGAGCTGTCAGTTAACTGTGTTTTTCTTTTCCAGTTATGTTGGGAAAATTCTCCTCATCTTCCAATGACTCGCTTCTTTACACACTTTCTCCTTCCGCTGACGTTCAGCTCCCTTTATCTGTGCAGTGCTTCATCTCCGAACAAAGCTCCTTCGCCTTCGGCGCATTCAGCACGACCAATATCATCCTCCTCCTCCCCCTCTCCATCTTCATCCTCTACCATGGTCTTAACCAGTATCGAAAAGGCTCCACCTCTTCAGCAACAAAAACGAGTCATTCAGACATCTTCACCTACCACTTGGTCACCATAGAGCTAGTTGGTGTTTTTGGCTGCATCTTTAATCTTTGTGCTGTTTTTACTAATCGTCTCACCCCTTTAATGGCCGGCGTCTTGTGTTGTACTTTTTCATATAATGGAGAGATGTACTTTCACTTTTTAACCTGTGTAGAGCGCTACCTGGCTGTTGTACATCCAGTCACCTACCTGAACCTGAAAAAAACAAGAGGGGTCAGAATCAGAAACATCTGTATCAGCTGTTCCTGGCTGCTTTCTTTCATGCTAACTAGCTTGTTGTATGAACAAAAAGTCTTCATGGTCATAAATTTTTTTCTGTTGATATCATCCCTAATAGTTGTTTCCTTCTGCAGTTTGTCGGTTCTCAGTGTTTTGATCCATCCAGGCCCAAGGAAACAGAGTGGTAGGAAGTGGGTGGTCCGATCAAAGCAGAGGGCATTTTACACCATCATGGCCATACTGGGAGTGTTATTAATCAGATTTGCGTGGGATTTGACTTGGGCAGTACTGTTCACCTCAGAAAATAATTTGACTTGTGAGCTGATTACATGCAATCTTTGGTTGAATCTACCCAGCAGCCTGCTGTTACCTCTAATGTTTCTGCACAGAGCAGGAAAACTGTCTTGCTGTAAAAAATGACTAACAAAAAATATGCAACATTTATTTATCCCACGATTTAAGTGTCTTTTATAGTTTGAATAGTTCACAGGAAACAGATAAGAGTCATAATATCACTTTTGACCAATACTCTGAACTATGAAGCAGGTTTGTGGCTTAACAAGGTCCAGTTCTGGATTTTCAGTGTCATTAAACTGGTTCACTTCATACCTGGGTCTGTTACTGCTCTAACATTTACCGGCTGCCAGATTAGAGCTCTCACATGATATTACATTACCTCTCATCAGATCCGTGTCTTTGAAGAATGATAAAACAGAAACAGGTAGATAAAAGTTCTATCGTGTCTGACTCAGTGTTCTGCTTTGAAGTTTGACTTTCATTAAGCAGCATCCTTATTAGTGATATGTGATGTTTATAAAACAGAAGCTGGTTCATCCAGATTCGGTTCCTACTAACTGTTGGATTGGATTAGTGTTGATTATAATTATCTGTCCTTAAATTAAAGTCAATATTTTCCTGCCTTCATTCAACATGAGTGTGTGCACAGTGCATTATATTCAATTATATATGTGTGGTCATGCTCATTTTCATTGGCTGTGTGTTTCTGCTACCTGCTTCATGACTCTGATTGGTTCTCTGATTAAAAATCCACGTGTTTCAAATGAATTCACACAGATCCCAAATGTATAAGCAGCTTCATACCCCGGTCTGTTGAACCGGGTTCATAGTCCAGTGTAAAGACAATAACTACAGTGAAAACAAGTATTTAAAATCTGATGTGATCCAGTCATATTCTTCTAGGAAGTGATGCATATGGGGTCATGATCCAGCATGACGGGGGCATAACAAAAACCTTCAAGGCGAGGTGTTTTTAACAAACTGAATCAAAGACAACAAGAACTTTTGTTATTTTTATTCTTGAAGACGTTTCTTGTCTCAGAGTTTTCTCTGATCAGCTGATTCAACTTTCCAAGAATCTTGTGAAAATGATTGACGGCTGGACTGGAAATGAGTAAAAAAACAGATATTATTGAAAACAGCTTGACAGTCGATAGACAGACATGTTAATACTGGATTTATGTGACTGCTCTGTGTTTTATTTTATTACTTAGAGTGGTATCATTTGTTTCCTGCAGTTATCATTATAGTACCAGTAATCTAAATGTTTATTTCATCCTGCAGGTGTTTTTTTTTAATGTAAATTTTTTCTTTTAGATTGTAGTTTTAGATTTGTTTGCATTATGTTTATGTGGTTGGAGGTGGATTCCACACTGTTCATGTTGTTAAAAATGATGAATTGGTTGATTGAGTCAACGTCACTAAAGGAAAAAAATATGTCTCTTTTGACTTTGAACTGTTGTAATTGCTCATCTGACAAGTCCTCATGAACTTCTGAGCTTATTATTGTGACATTGTTATTTTACTGTAAATAAATACATTTAAATTCATTGTAGAGAGAGAGAGGTGTAGCCCGGTTTCTGTATCTATTCTTTTATTTTAGGCAAGATGTATATTTAATTTGTTTTGCACCGTTCACTTGTTAAACTTACAGTTACAAACAATGACACAATGAGGTTTTGCTAAATCGGAACATGAACTTAGAAATGCATGCATGTGTATATTTGAGTAAATATTCCAGAGATGAGAAAGACAAAACATCCGGCACTGAGAAGGTTGTTAATTTTATTATTTTACAGTTACAGAAAACCAAAGCCCTGACACCATGACACCCCTTAAATCCAAATAAGATTTAAACATTTAACAGACAGATCCTGTAATTTTATTAAATTCATTTCATTTTTAAATAAATGTCTTTTTTAAAGTCAAACTGAATATTATGATATTATAATATATTAAAATATCATAACTGAATATATATATACACAGATTGGAGAAAACTAAACTTTGCCCTATGTGATGCAGCAATATGTATAATTTATCACAAAAGGGTTGTACTTAGCAATTAAATGTGATTCTAATGGAAATTTGCATCTTTTTGGAATTTTGTACCTTTAACAGTCTCGGCTCAGTGAGATTATGATTTTATTTGCTCGGGTCAGTCTCAGAACTCTCACCAGCTTTATCTTTTTTTTTTTTTTGTTCAGCAAACAGAATGTGTAAAAACTAAAACAAACCATCTAATTCTAGAAAAGTTGAAGGACTGATAATTCTGAAAGTTGTTTTGTTTGATTCATTCTAATCTCATCCTGATTGGATATTCTTATTGCAACACTTTAACTTTCCTTCTCTGTGAAGGAACATCAGAGGTAGAATCAGACTGCTTGGCAGACTTGAGAAGCAAGAGAACATAAAAATTAAACATCCATTATTCCCTGACAGAATCGTTCCAACAAAAGTCAGATTCCAAAGAAACCTGAACAGCAGGACTCCCAGTGTGATTAAGGTGCTGACTAATGCTTTCCGCTTTATATGATCAACCTTCCTCCTGTCCCCACCCTGGCTCCCTGGACCTGGAGGAATCAGTACACAGAGAACAGAAAGGCTACAGAAGAAGATAAGAGAGAACGATACCACCAACAGGGCAAAATCCATAATGATGAAAAGGTTGTCAATCATCACAAAACCCATCCCTACAAAACCAAGAAGCCAGTTAGAGACAATGCTGATGTTTCTGAGTCTCTCCCCTCTTTCAGTCCTCAGACTCAGATAGGCGATGGGGTGAACTGTAGCCAGGTAACGCTCTACAGATGTTAGGATGTGAGATATCGCTTGTCCATACCAGGAGAAAGAAAAAAATAGACACCCAACATTTAGTATGGATAGACGATTGCTGTAGAGGCCAAAAGAGCAGAGGACACTCCCAATGACACCAATTAGTTCTATGATGACCATGTTGTAGATGAAGACGTCAGAGTGACGCACAGTGGTGGTCGAGGAGGTGGAGCACCTATGCTGACATTGTTGGAGACCAATGTAGAATATGAACATGGAGAGAGGGAGGAAGAGGAGGACGCTGATGATGGTGAAGGCAGCAAAGATGAAAACATTTGAACTTAAGACGAAGCATGACAGAAACAGCGGGAGGGAGACGTTTCTGGAGGAGACTTCTAAATACAAATCTGAGTCCAGGGTGAAGGATGAGAAGTTTACAGACATCTGGGAGAGAAAAAAATATACTCAGACATCTAATATGTAAACTGTGTCATTTATGTATGATCTCAAATTAGACATGGGTGGATTTGGACAAGATGATAGACATGAAGAAAAGCAGTTATCAAAGAAAGAACTAACAAATACGGAAGTGTAAGAGATAATATGAAAAAAACAATGGCTGATTATCCATCAGGGTCACAGGAAGCTGGTACCTATCTCCAGCTGTCATTGGGGACACCCTGGACATGTTGCCAGTCCATTAAAGGCTACATACAGACAAAGACGCATGGTTAATGTTAATATCAAACGAGATCCTACTTAATGACGCAATGCTAGCTATCACAAATCGGATGTTTTCCTGTTAACCCTAACTGCTGAAGCTTGATGCGACGTGGTGAGACGCGCCTGAATCGCGCCCGATGTAAACCACTCCATAGACTAGAATGGTTTCTATTTGCTGTGGTGACCGCAGCGCTGCTGTAACGTGTCACTGACAATTTAGAATTATCAATTAACCTGAAGCATGTTTTTGAACTGTGGGAGGAAGCCGGAGTACTCTAAGAAAATCCATGCATGCATGGGGAGAACATGCAAACTCCATGTAGAAAGACCCCACCCCAGAATCTAGGACCTTTTCACTGCAAGGCAACAGTGTTATAAACTGTGCCACTATTTAACCCTTTAGTCATTAATGACATGAAATATACTAAAAGAATAAGACATAAAAATAGCTAAAACAAGAATTAAAAGACAACACAAGGGCCATGTCAATCTTTACATTTAGTCAAAAAAAAGAATGTACAAAGCAGTTTTATGTTTGTTTAAAGAAAGTCCAATAGAAATTCCATAATAAACAACATTAAACTGTTAGACCCTTTGTCATTTACTGCTGATCAGAAATAACCAGTTTCCAAAATCTTTTTCTATTTTAAAAATGTGATAAATTCTTAAAAAAACTTTAAAGTTAGTAATAAAGACTGTCTTTTTTAGAACACCCACCTTGTCTGCAGCGTTTTCTTTATTTTTTTCCTGATGTGTCTTGTGTTGCGATCTGGAGACAAAACAGCTGTCAACTGAAAACTCATCCAAAATGAAGTACCTCCATTTAATACCTGGTGTTTTTTCAGAAACAGGAGGAAAAATGATCAGGAGATATTTGCATGTCACAAAAACAAACTCACTATATATCATTATATTTATATGCTTCACTTATTTAGGCAAATGTGCTCATACAGTCAGCATTTCACAGTGACAAGCACAAAGACTAAGAACTAGATCACCATGGATCAACATGAAAAACATTCAATAATTAATTTAAAGCAAAGATACATGTCTAACACACTAGAACACAGGATTTAACCAGCTGAAGTCTTATTAAACATATGAAATAAAAAAATGCAAATGTAGCTCATCTTATTTGTCCTGATCAAAATTTGCAAGAATTCAAATTATGTTTAGACAAAAGCTCAAATGGTGTTTATTCAAATGAAAGAATGACATTTATTCCTGAGTGACTGTCTGAGTTCTGTCATTCAAATATGAGTCTGCAGAAAAAAGAATAAAAACACGTGTGGTTTTGTTGTAGGTGTGGATTACTGGCCTCTCATGCAAATAAACAAGAACATCCGAGTTCATGAGTTTAGATGATAAATTCAAACCTGAAGGATTTGTTGATTTTTACAAGTTGGTTTTATTTTCTTGGTGTCATTTTTTAAGTTTGCACAGCCATATTTTTTTTAATATTAGTTTTAAATATTATATTATCATAAAACTGTCAATATGTTGAAATGATTGTTTATCCATCCATCTTCTGCACCTGCTTCTTCCTGTTCAGGGTTGCAGGGAGCTGGTGTCTATCTCCAGCAATCTTTGGGTGAGAGGTGGGAGACACCCTGGACAGGTCACCAGTCCATCACAGGGCCACACATAACCACACACGTTTTTCAACTGTGGAAGGAAACCAGAGTCCCCAGAGAAAATCCACCATGCACAGGGATAACATGCAAACTCCATGCAGAAAGGCCCCAGCCCGGATTCAAACCCAAGACCTTCTCACTGCAAGGCAATAGTGCTATAAACTGTGCCACCGTGCAGCCCATGTTCAAACATTTGTATTTGTTAAGACAATCCCTGCTAAACACAAAAGTCTAATGACAAATCACCACTCAGATTAAAAAAACAACTGATTCCCTAAATGGCAGCCCTTCCAGTGAAGGCCAGGTAATCTGAACTGATGTTTGGTGCACATGCACAAACAACAGTCAGAACCTTCTCTCCTCCAACTCAGACCACAGAGTGGAAACCCTCTCATTCACCTGGGAGAACGCCAACATTGAGGCACTCTGCTTGGACTTGTGAGTATCTTCGCACACGATCAACACCTCCACCTCCTGGGCTACCGTGGAGTAGGAGAGAGTTCAGCTCCTTTCCAGGAGATGGGTCCAGAAGCTAAGCTTTATGTTGAGGTGATCCCAGCTACATCTAGCTGGTACCTCTCAGCCTTACTCACCAGCACCAGCTCCTTTTCCGACTGTGGGGTGGCATTCCAAGTTTCATCAGCTGGTTATTTAGTTAGGAAATGTTTTACAAATTGTTCTCTAAAATGCCTTGAAATTACATTTGTTGTGCTCTTTTTATAGAATAGAATAGAATTGAATTGAATTGAATTGAATTGAATTGAATTGAATTGAATTGAATTGAATTGAATTGAATTGAATTGAATTGAATTGAATTGAATTGAATTCCATTGCATTGCATTGCATTGCATTGCATTGCATTGCATTGCATTGCAGTTTATGCAGCCCGGGATCCACACACCTTAGCACCCACCTTTCCATGCCACACGGCTCTCTACACACCCAATCTTGGTTTTTCTCCACTCAGGTGGTGAGGTCATTTTGAGGTAGCTTCCTGTACCCTTTTCAAGCTGAGCTCAGCAGATTTAAATTGATTTAAGTTGTCTGTTTATTCATTTATCATATTTAACCATGTTTAATGTTTCAAATATGACATTGTTTTTTTATTAAAATCAATCCATTTGAATGCAGTACAGAGAGACGCATGACGGTGAGGCAACATTCATCAGTGCAGTTTGTCTTGTGGGAGAACAACAAAGCTAAACACTGCTCAGGTTAGTTTCTGATTTTTATTATTTTGGAATGTGAAAACAGCTGATACTAAAAATACTTGAAGGATCAAAACAGATTCTATTTTAACTTTTTTGGATAGGCATCATCTCCCTGACTAACTTTGAACAGGGTTTTGGGAATTGAATAACCACAAGTTTTTGCCAGTGTTCATTTCCTGTCAATGCAGATGTGTTAGGTACTAGTTCTTTTGTTCATTTGTCATTTTGTACGTTTTTAGCTTTTGGTCTCTTCATATTCAGACTTTTGTGGGAACAGAAGTTCAGCACCTGCCAACAGTCAGTTTGTACCCATCTTAACATCCAATGATAACAACAAATTATGGAACCGAGATAAAAAGGCTCCAGAGTTACAACAAATATCCTTCAGGTCTAATAAGGGTTAGCATTAGGTGGAGTTAAAGCTACAGGATTATGGGATAAGTAAATAGATAAAAAATGCAATGACAAATAAACAGCTGGTAACATCTTGGTAACATGGCAGAATATGTTGTTTTGTTGTCTAGATATGGCCTCAGGTTTAGGCCATAGACTACAAAACAACAAGGGCTGCTGGGTCAAAGAGTCAAGTGGAAACGTCGAGTAAGAGGCTCCACCCCAACAAAGTCAATCAATCTAGAGTGCGCCTCCTAGTGGGGACATATCAGAATTACAGGGAAAATAAAACATTAACAAGGTTTAGCCGTAGTTTGCCCATGCCTGGCCTAAAGTATTTTATAAAGATAGATGTGACTAATGCAATATTACCTCAATGTTAACAATAATAATGTTTTTTCAGATATGTTGATGAAATCATCCTCAACCTACAATGAATCTGATCCTCATCAACAACTTTATACTACAGACTTCTTCTTCATGTACTTTTCATGCCTCATCTCCAGACCAGCTTCTATTATCACTTATGTGTATATCATAGTTCACGTCTTTCTTCTCCTTCCTATCACTGTGCTCATCCTCTACCACATTCTCCTACAGAGAATAAAGTGTTCAGTCCTTTCTGCAGGAGGAATGAATCACTCTGACTGCTTCACCTTCAATTTGGCCCTAATGGAGCTGATTGGTGCCCTTGGTTATATTCTCATTTTTTGTGACATTTGCAAAGAAAATTCAACAGATGTATTTGAAGTAGGGACTGTTCTGACAACCATCACATGGTTTGGTGAGATATGTGTTCATGTTCTCACATGCTTAGAGCGCTACCTGGCTGTTGTCCATCCCATCACCTACCTGAATCTAAAGAAAGAAACAGGAATCAGGATCAGAAATCTCATTATTGGTTGTGTCTGGATACTTTCCTTTGTAGGGAATTTCTCAAAAAACATTTTCACGACAGTAAATTTCTGTCTCTTGCTCCTGTCCATAATAATGGTCTCCTTCTTTAGTATTTCTGTTTTGCGTGTGTTGATTCGATCAGGCCCAGGAGATCAGGTCGGGAGCAGGGAGAGAGTTGACCAATCAAAACGTAGAGCATTCTACATCATTGTGGTCATACTGGTAGTGCTGATGGTGAGATTTGTCTGGGGTCTGTTTTGGGCTGTTGTGAATGAGACAATAAAAAAGATTGATTGTATTATATTTGCACTTGATTTCTGGACTAATCTACCCAGCAGTCTGATTTTACCCGTGCTGTTTCTGTTTAGAGCAGGAAAATGTGTGTGTTGTAAGAAAACGATCTACATAAAAAGGTAAAAGTCCATGCATGCAGAAAATAAACATGCAAACTCCATGTAGAAAGGCCCCTAGTAAAGATTCAACTTCTGCAAAAGCACTTGAGCACCTGCATTTGGGTGAAACTAATATCTGCTTTACACACTTAAAATCGCAGCAATGAATTAATTATTTTAATGTATTCTGTTTAACAAGTGTAGATCTTAAAGAAATCACCCCTTCACATTAACAGAGTGCACACTTACTGAATCCTTGATTTACACACAGAAATAAATAGTGTCTGAACATCCCATCAATTTCCTCAAACAAATTTTATGGTTGTCACAAATATCTAAATATCTAAATGAACTGATGGTCTAGACATGTTATTTATTTAAAAACTTTAACTTTTTTAAGCTAAAAAATGATTTATATAAGATTATCTGTATGATATGCAGTTTTTACTGATCTGTTTGTTGAAACAATGTCATGCATGTATATGTTTATATCATTAATTTTCTGTTTGACTTGTTTTTTTTAAAGCAAATGATTATTATTGTATTTGTTAAATATGTGGTAAAACAATTACAACATTAAGATTTTTTAAGTGTGATGGCAAGTAAATTTTTATTGTCAAAACATTGCTGTATTTATACAAAATAACAAATTGTCAATTATTTATGTGAGTCAGATTATTAAATCCAAATACTGTTCCACTATGACTGATGATCATTTAGTAGTGTGTTTGAGGCTATCAGCTGCTACTGTCTGGACTCTGAATAATTCCACTTAGTACAAGATGTCAGAGTAAGTTGTATTGTGCAATAAGGATTTGCACAGTTATGCAAGGTACACCAACTTACGTATATTACACATTAAAACAATAATCAGTATAATAAAAAATGAATATAGGTTTAACATTTTCACTATATGTATATGCTTTTGACTCGGTCATTTTATAAGTAGCTCGCAAGCTAAAAAAGTGTCTGAGTATGACCTGCTATATCAATATAGGGTTTATCCAAACCCCAAAATTCCCCTTACCCCTGGATTTTAAAAGTCACTTTGAGCCCTATAGCTGAAGGAGTGGCAACAGTGTTCTTCTATAGAATAACACCTCCCTTCAACAAGGCTGTCATCAACTTTTACCACTTCCTTATCATAGAGACATAATGAGTTTCAGCTGATTTACACTTCTGTAACTGCTCATTTATCATGTACAATCAGGTTTGACTTTTTCCATGACTAGGAGAGAATTCAGCCCTTTTGCAGGGAATGGGTTCCAGAGCTTAAGATTTGCATAATGGTGATCCAGGTACATCTAATTGGTACCTCTCAACTTTACTCACCAGCACTAACTACTTTCCCAACAGTGAGGTGGCATTCCAAGTTTCATCAGCTGGTTCCTTAGTTGGGACATTCTTTACCAGTTGGCATGATATTTCTGTAAAATGCCTTAAAATTACATTTGTTATATAGTGGCGCTTTATAAATAAAAATTGAATTGAACAGAATTGACTTGCAGTTTATGCAGCTCGGGATCCACATGCTTTAGCACCCACCTTTCCATACTCCACGGCTCTCTACACACCCAGTCTTGGTTTTTCTCTACTAAGGTGGTGAGTCCATGAGGTCCATTGAGGTACCTTCCTTTACCCTTTTCAAGCTGAGCATAGCAGTGTCCCCTTGAGCAAAGACTGAACCACCAGGCACTTGCTAAACAATTATGTTTTCAGAGCTTCATTCGGATTTTTGAACAATAGAGAAATGATTTGTTGTCACTGTAGTTACAAGGTGGTTTCAAAATGTCAGCTGATTTATGATTTATATGAAATTGTTTTATTTATGAAAATCAACCCATTTGAATGCAGTATAGAGTGATGCACTGAGGTGTGGCAACATTCAATCAGAGCAGTTCTTCATGTGGGAGAACAACAAAGCTAAACATTGATCAGGTTAGTTTCCTATTTTTATTATTGTTCTGGAATGCAAAAACAGCTGATACTAAAACTGTTTACCTACTTGATGGGTCAACATGGATTATATTTGACATTTTTAGACCAACTTTGAACAGGTTTTGGGAATTGAATAACCAAAAGTTTTGATGGTGTTCATTTCCTGTCAATGCAGATGTGTTAGGTACTAGTTCCTTTGTACCTCTGTCATTTTGTACATTTGTAGCTTTTGGCCACTTCATATTGAGACCTTTGTGGGAACAGAAAGTCAGCACCTGGAAACAGTCAGCAGTTGATTTTTCAATCATCTAATTAACTGTTTGGAAAAAAGAATTACAGTTCAGATTACTGGATAATAAGAAATGAAATACCCACAAATTACAGAACTGAGATAATAAGGCGTAACGATCCAGAGTTACAGCAAACATCCTTAAATCAAAAGTCCGATAAGGGTTTGCATTAGGTGGCGATAATGCTACAGGATTATGGGAAAAGTATAAATAAATAAGCAATAATAAGTAAACAGCTGATAACATCTTGGTAACATGGCAGAATATGTTTTTTTGTAGTCTAGATATGCCCTTAAGTATTTTACAAAGACAGATGTGACTAATGCAAACTAAATGTTATTTTCTGTCTTTCAGACATGTCAGTAAATTTATCCTCAACCTACAATGAATCTGTTCCTCATCAACATCTTTCTTCTACAAGCACCTTTGTCTCCATGTACTTGTCTTGCCTCGTCTCCAGACCTGCATACATTGTCTTCACTGTGTATATCATGGTCCACATCTTCCTTCTCTTCCCGATCTCTGTGCTCATCCTCTACCGCATTCTCCACCACACAAAAAACTGTTCAGTCCTTTCTGCAGGAGCAATGATCCACTCTGATTGCATCACCTTCAATTTGGCTATAATAGAGCTGATTGGTGTCCTTGGTTATGTTCTCTATTTTTGTGGTATCTACAAAGAAAATTCAGCGAATATGTTGTTAGTAGGAACTGTTCTGACAACCATCACATGGTTTGGTGAGGTCTGTTTTCATGTTCTCACATGCTTGGAGCGCTACCTGGCTGTTGTCCATCCCATCACCTACCTGAATCTAAAGAAAGAAACAGGAATCAGGATCAGAAGTCTCATTATTGGTTGTGTCTGGATATTTTGTTGTACAGCAATTTTATCAATTAGCTTGATAACCATTGTCAATTTCTGTCTCTTGTTCCTGTCCATGTCAACTGTCTCCTTCTGTAGTATTTCTGTTTTGCGTGTGTTGATTCGATCAGGCCCAGGAGATCAGGTCGGGAGCAGGGAGAGAGTTGACCAATCAAAGCGGAGAGCATTCTACATCATTGTGGTCATACTGGTAGTGCTGATGGTGAGATTTGTCTGGGGTCTGTTTTGGGCTGTTCTGAATGAGACAACAGGAAGTACTCATTGTATTGTAATGGTACTTGATGTCTGGTTTAATCTACCCAGCAGTCTGATTTTACCCCTGCTGTTTCTACTTAGAGTAAGAAAAAATGTGTGTTGTTAGAAAACAACCTATAAAAAGATGAAATTCCATGCATGCAGAGAAAAAAGCATGCAAAACCCATGCAGAAAGGCCCCTAGTAAAGATTCAACTTTTGCAAAAGCACTTAACCACCTGCACCAGGCTGAAACCCGTATCTGTTTACACATTTAAAATCATCAGCAATAAATTAACTATTAAAAAATATTCCATTTGACAGGTAGATTTTAAAGAAAAAATCCATTCGAATTAAAAGCTTGTGTTTAAAAATGCTAACTCGGTTTCAGTGCACACCCAATTTCATGAGTCATCAAGAAACAGCAGTCTTACTACAAGAGTGCACACTTACTGGCTGTTTAATTTGCATACAGAAAAAAAATCGTGTCAGTTTCCTCCAGTGATTTTCCTAGTTGTCAGATATATCCAAATTAACTGTTAGGTTGATTCTAGATATTTTACATGTTTATAAATTTTAATTGTTTATAAATGTATGCTGGAAAAAAAATAATTTTGTCTGTAAAAAATTGTCTGTATGATATGCAGTTTTTACTGATCTGTTGGTAGAAAAAAAATGTCTTTATTTAATTCATTGTCAGTTTGGCATAGTCTTTTTACAGATAATACATTTGATTGTATTTGTTAAATATGCCATAAAAAATTGCAACATTAAGAATTTACAATGTAATGCCAAGCCAAGTATATTTTTATTGTCAATACATTGCTGTATCTATATAAAACAATAAATTGCCACTTATGTGACTCAGATTATTAAATCCAAATACTGTTCCACAATGACTGATGATCATTTAGAAGTGTGTTTGAGGCTATCAGCAGCTACTGTCTGGACCATGTATCTCTTGACGATTCCACTCAATGTGACCCCCCAATTTACACCAAACGCATCAGTGGCGAGTTACAGCACACTCTCAGAAATAGAGGTACGAGACAAGAACATTTTTGTACCTATAGGTAAATTGTTCCCTCAAAAGTACAATATTGGTCTTTAAAAGGTCAGAAATGTCCCTCTGAGGGTTCAAATTGATATAAAGTACAAATTTGTACCATTTCAACTGCACCTGCAACCCTGGTCAAGGCTGGTTAATCTCCATTTTATTAGGTTTCATCCATCATTTTCAATATTATGTTTCAGAATGTTGGTTTTAGACTTCAAAATGTGGCAGAATTTTACTGTTTTAGTGGAACAACTTCATAAGATACAAAAATGGACCTGGACTACAGGGTACACCCCCAGCGACAAGAATTTGTACCCTTCTTGTACCCTTCTTCCTGTTTTGGGCTATTCAGGACGAGGTAACGGAAGTAATGATTGTACTATATTTGCTATTGATTTGTGGATTTATTTGCCCAGCAGTCTGATTTTACCCTTGCTGTTTCTGTTAAGAGTAGGAAAATGTGTGTGTTGTAAGAAAACGATCTACATAAAAAGAGATAATTCCATGCATGCAGAGAAAAAACATGCAAACGTCATGCAGAAAGGCCCCTAGGAAAGATTCAACTTCAGCAAAAGCCCTTAACTACCTGCATCTAGTTAAAACCAATATCTGCTTTACACGCTCAGAATCATCTGCAGTAAATTAAGTATTTTAATAAATTCTTTTTAACGTGTCGATTTTAAAGAAAACATCCCTTCAAGTTGAAATATAGTGTCAAAAATTGTACTTTGTTTTCAATGCACACTCAATTTTACTACCTTTCAAAAATATCTGTCTTTTTAACCAAGCCATCAAGAAACAGCTGTCTCATTAACAGACCGCATAGTTTCTGACTGCTTTATTTACACACAGAAAAAACTGTCTAAACATCATGTGAATTTCCTCCAATGTTTTTCCTGTTTTTCGGATATATACAGGTTTTTTACATAATTGTTTTTATTGTATGCTGGAAAAAACAAATCTTGCCTATAGAAAATTGTCTGTATGATATGCAGTTTTCACAGAACTGTCGGTAGAAAAATGTTTAGCATAGCCTATTTAAAACAAAATATTTTTTATTGTATTTGTTATATACATGATTAAGTAATTACAATGTAAATAATTATAATTTAATAGCAAGTAACTTTTTGTGTGAAGCATATTACTGTTGTAATGGAAAGATTTGGTTATAAATGAATCAGGTGAGTTCATTTTACATAAAAAGGTGTATTATAAAATCATACATGATTGAGAGCAGTCGGTCAAATAATGGAACATTGGAAAGAGGCTCTGGAGCCTAATTCTTGTCAAAGCTGGTTTATAGTGCTGAAACAGAGAGATTGCCACATCATGGACATCATCAGAAGTCTGAATGACTTGGCGAGATTGATAAGCTATGAGCTGTGAATCTAATTTGAGCAGAAAATGTTAGGCTACTGTGACATGTTTGTACATATGACAGGAAGTAACTTGAATTTCAGTCCTCTCTTCTTGATACTATAAAAGACATTCCATAATAATCAATAACCTAAAATGTGATTAACAAAATCATCATAATACCCTCACCATCATACATCACAAAAATAAAAGATTAAAAGAACAAAAAAATATAAGAAAGAAAGAAAGAAAGAAAGAAAGAAAGAAAGAAAGAAAGAAAGAAAGAAAGAAAGAAAGAAAGAAAGAAAGAAAGAACATTACAATGTATTGAGGCAAAAAAGTTCCTGTTTATAGGGTAAAAATTCCTCCATGGCTCCCTGCAAAATAAATAAAAACTTTAAAAATAAAATTTAAAAGAAATAGAAATTGAAAAAAGAAGGTTAAAAAAGAAATAAAATAAATAAGAAGGGACTCAACAAATAAAATACAAAAACAACTTCAAATCCACCCAATAAAGAATGATTAAACAAAAACCTAAAAAGAGAAATGTAACCTCTAATAGCTGAAATAATGCATAACAACTTCTAAAAAATCAAAAACTTAATAACATTTAAAATACAAGTTAGTTTGGTCAATCAACTCTACAATTCCATATTTGAACAAAAGCCAAAGGATCAATAAAAGGACCAACTAGTCAGTAACAAAAGAGTCGTCAATACCACAATCTAAAAGAAGATCAACCCCATCGCCCAGACGGGAATCTGTCTGTCGATAAATCAGACCCCTTGGAATCCTGCACCTGAAGACAAATAAAACTCTGTACCACTGAAGTCACCCACCAAATCCGTAAAGCATGAAAACAATGCAGAACACACGTAATAAACAAACAAAATAACAACAGAATCACAATAACAAGAATAAACCCTTTGAGTGTTGCTGTCCAACATGACCCTGGAGAAAACCATATCCCCACCCCGAGCCTGGCCTTGCGAGCCCAGTGTGTGCATGTGTGACACGAGTGATGGCAAATGTTCATGCACAGATGTGAGATTTAGAGCCCTGCATTTGAGCCCGGGGCCCGACAGCCCGAAGGCCCACGGGCCAGGCTTCGGGCCCCGTGGGGGCGGGCTTTTTTTGTTACCTGCAAATGAAAGCGATGTGTTGTGTTCACTGTTTATCCAACTTAAATGGCAACATTTGAATGCAACACCCTCTCTTCCCGCCCCACTCCCTCTCTCGCCGGCTACCTGCTCTCTCACATCCCAAACGCTAGCGACTCCCTGTGCAGTTACCTCTACAGGCTCATCTGGCCCGCTCGGTGCTGAATCCCAGCAGCAAGTAGCGCACGTTTAGTGCAGCTGAACGGGTCGTCGAGGAGAGGAGGACTGGACTTGCCCCCGACACTGTTGATGCTGTTCTGTTTCCGCATGATGCCAAGAAGTAGGCTTAAAGATGTTTTTGTATGTCAACATAAGGTCAACTGTTACTGCGTTGTCATACATGTCAACTCTCCCAAATCCAGATTTTCCCGGGAGACTCCCGGATTTTAGTGCACCTCCCGAAAATCTCCCGGAGCCCACTTTCTCCCGATTTCCGACAGTTTCCACCATCCGTTGTTTCCGACCAGCTATTTATAGCGATAACACCTTAAGGACCGTCTTACAACCACAGATTACATGCTGAAAACGGTCCCACGTTGCCGCTGCGGCACAACTCACTTCTATTGCGCACCCCTCCCCCTTGCTCTTACACGACCAGCGCCTGCTACCCCACGCTCCGACACACCTCAACCACAGTCTCCCTAATTCTCCATAAATGTCTCCCTAATTCTGAGTTCTCAAGGTTGACATGTATGTGCATTGTTCAATCATGCACAAAAAAAAGGGGTGTGGGCCGGGCCGGGTTCGGGCTTGTTGAAACTCGAAAACCTATCGGGCCAGGCCAGGGCTCTAGTGAGATTGTCAATAACATCTGGAATGTATGTGCAACACTCATCACAGATTACCTTACAGCAGTCCTTCTCAATTAGTGTGGCCCCCCTGGGGGGGGGGGGCGGGGCGGGTGACTGGGGAACATGCTTTTTTACCATACTAGAGGGAAATTGTTATTGCACATCCACTACAGTAGGTGGCAGTGGCGCTCTCCTTGTCAGAATATGCAACTTTGAAGGTATTTCCCCCCGTAAAAAGTGCATAGTGACAAATCTAACAACATCTCTGACCTGCCTTAACTGGTTTATGTAGAGCTTTGGCCCCGATATTTTAAGATTAGAGCTGCTCAGTCCTCTTGTTTTTGGTTCTTTTTAAACTCAGGCTTCATGAGAGGTGTATTACCTGTAGCTGACATGTTTCGGCGTGATTACTTCTTCAGAGCTGTTGTTTCTGTAGATGTTACTCCCTTTTATGAGCGGGCAGCAGGGGACGATGTCGCCCCCTGCTGCCCGCTTCTTCCCTGGTGATGATGGAGTCCCAGCTGTGGTCCAACAAGTAGACTCCATCGTCCCTGTTCATGGTGTTGTGGCCGCGTCTTCTTATTTCAACCGCCTCCTTTATCCATCTTTTGTATTTTTGTTGTTCTGTGTTGATAATGGTTGTGTTGTCCCAGTCCATGATATGGTTTTCTCTTGTGCAGTGGTCCGTAACGGCTGATTTTTTTATTGTAGTTTCTGCTTCTTGTTTTGTTGCTCTTGTGTGTCTTCGTTTTGTTTCTTTCTCGCATTCTTTCTGATGTTCTATTTTCCGTGTGTTGAGTTGACGTCCAGTTTCTCCAGCTCAGTTCTGCTTCCTGCTTGCAGCACGATCATGTGACATTGGCTGACCAATCATAAACCTCTCTTAGTTTCTCACTCGTTAGCAAAGACGTTTGTTTATTTATTTACAAACCTAATTGAACAGAGTTTAAGTACATAACGAGAGGAAAAATGAAGTAAATAACTTAACAGTTACAAGAATAAACAGCCAGGTGGGTTAATTATATAAATACATAGAAAGATTTGCACATTTGGATTTTTTGAGAGCCTTCTTGTTGGAGGAGTGTGATAATAATGTACTCTTCCTCTTTAATAAAATAAGGAAATGTTTTAAGATTAAATTTACATTTATGAATATAGAATTTTGGCAGAAGAACTCATGTTTAATATTAATAAGGATACAATGATATGTAGCGGTGTACTTATAACTACTTAATTGACAAATTCTACTATTTAAAATTGCGGGGGGGGGGCGCGATTGTTTTCTTCCTCCTAGGGGGGGCACGAAAGAAAATAATTGAGAAGCACTGCCTTACAGGCATCACCTTATGCAGCAAGAAGACTGTCCAGCACCACCCGATTCTGAAAAAAAAGATTTTGTAGAGTTAGTGAAATGTTGAGACATGAATAGGAAAGATTACGCCACATACATCCCAAAAAGCCATGTTCACCAGAGAGACAAAAAGATCATTTTTATGATGACTTTTTAAAGTGCTTTATCTAGTCCTATTTTAAAAATGTAAAACTTGTCTTTCTAATAGCCTGAGTATGACTTAGATACTTAGATACAGCTTTATCTAGTTCCCTAGGGCTCCCTTTACCCGTGGATTTTAAAAGTCAAATTAAGCCTAAATTTGAAGGAGTGGCAACCTCCCTTCAACAAAGCTATCATAAACTTTTACCCCGTCCTTTGTCATAAAGAGACATAATGAGTTTCAGCTGATTTACACTTTTCCAACTGTTCATTTATCATGTACAATCATATTTGACTTTTTTCATGATATTGTTTTATTATGAAAATGAACCCCATTTGAATTAGTTCAGAATGACATGAGGCATTCAGCAGCTGCACTCCAGACAATCAGAGAAGCGTTTCATGTGGAAGATTGACACATTGCACAAAACTGATCAGGTTAGTTTTCTATCTTAGAATGCAAGACATACTGATACTACTTGATGGGTCAAAACAGATTCTATTTCTAATTATTTGGATCGGTATCATTTCCTTGTTTGACTTTAAACAGGTTTATTAAATTGAATAACCAAACGTTTTAGCCAGTGTTCATTTCCTGTAAGATAGATATGTCTAATGCATTATTAACTGGATGTTTTATTATTTGTCTTCTAGATATGTCGATAAATTCATCCTCAACACACAATGATTCTGTTTCTCATCAAAATCATTCTGCTACAAACTTTTATCTCTCTGAGCTCTTGTCATGCCTCATATCCGGACCTGCTTCCATGATTGCTTACACATATTTCCTGGTCCACGTCTTCCTTCACCTCCCGATCTCTGTGTTCATCATCTACCACGTTCTTCAACAAATAAAGTGTTCAGTCTTTTCTGCAGGAGGACTAAGTCACTCTGACTGCATCACCTTCAACATGGTCATAATGGAGCTGATTGGTGTCCTTGGTTATCTTCTCTGTTTTTGTGGTATCTACAAAGAAAAATCAGCAGCTATATTGTTAGTAGGGACTTATCTGAGTACTTTTCCATGGCTTGGTGAAATGTTTTTTCACATGCTCACATGCTTAGAGCACTACCTGGCTGTTGTTCATCCCATCACCTACCTGAGATTGAAGAATGAAACAGGAATCAGGATCAGAAATATAATTATTGGCTGTGTCTGGATACTTTGTTGTGTAGGGATTATGTTGATCTGTGTTTTCACCATTGTAAATTTCTGTCTCTTGTTCCTGGCCATATCAACGGTCTCCTTCTGTAGTATCTCTGTTTTGCGTGTGTTGATTCGATCAGGCCCAGGAGATCAGGTCGGGAGCAGGGAGAGAGTTGACCAATCAAAACGTAGAGCATTCTACATCATTGTGGTCATACTGGTAGTGCTGATGGTGAGATTTGTCTGGGGTCTGTTTTGGGCTATTCAGGACGAGGTAACAGGAAGCACTGGTTGTATTATATTTGCAGTTGATTTCTGGGTTAATTTGCCCAGCAGTCTGATTTTGCCCGTGCTGTTTCTGTTTAGATCAGGAAAATGTGTGTGTTGTAAGAAAACTATCTTCATTAAAAGATCAAATTCAACACATGCAGAGAAAAGACATGGAAACTCCATGCAGAAAGTCCCCTAGTAAAGATTCAACTTCAGCAACAGCCCTTTACCACCTGCATCTAGTTAAAACCAATATCAGCTTTACAAACGATAATCAGCAACAAATTAGTTATTTAAATATATCCCATTTAACATGTGAAAGAAAACCTCCCGTCAAATTGAAAGGGTACTTCTCAAATGCTAACTCGTTTTTAGTGCACACTCAATTTTATCCCATTTTCTAACAGTTTCACCAAGTCATCAAGAAACAGCAGTCTCATTAAAATAATGAACACTTACTGACTGCTTAATTTACAAACAGAAAATAATTGTGTCCTTTTCCTCCATTGATTTTCCTAGTTGTCAGATATATCCAAATTAATTGTTTGGTTGATTCTAGATATTTTATGTTTACAAATTGTAACTGTTTTTTAATGTATGCGGAAAAAAAGATTTTACCTGTGGAAAATTGTCTGTATAATATGCCATTTTTACTGATCTGTTGGTAGAAAAAAAATGTCTAACCCCTCCTTTCCACTGGATACGTTTCGTTTGCGCAATTAGCAGAGCATCCCTTCCTACCGGAAGCACTTCACACGCGTAAATCACTCACGCAGCGTCACATCCAGCTGGTCCCGGAAGATCACGAAATCTCATGAGAATAGCAAAAACGCACGTGATTTCATCAGTACACAACAACAAGCAAGGAGAAAGACGACAACATGTATCCAGAAGTTATGCGGCTTATTTTCACGCCTACAGATTTCAAACCCGTCACAGGTACTCTATTTTTTGTAGGCCCGCAAACGGAAATCCGCACGTGTCCTTTTATTTTGAAACTTCCAGCTATGAACGCCTGTTTTCCTGTCTGGTCCAAACTGAACTGCTGAACCTGATGCGTTTTAGAAGCGTACCGCATGAAAAATAGAACTGCCGCGTAATGCTCGCGACACTACGCTTCTGGGACGTGTCTCATGCGCGCTGCTTTGCGCGCTGTGGAAAGGGTCTCATTGAATTTATTGGCGGCTATCGGCCGCGTATTACGCATTACTAACGTTGCACATCTGTTGCGCGTTCAATGGAAAGCAGGGGTAAATGTTTATCTAATTCATTGTTAGTTTGGCATAGTCTTTTTAAAGCAAATTCATTTTATTGTATTTGTTATATGTGTGATAAAGTAATTTCAGTATTAAGAATTTACAATGTAGTTGCAAGTAAGTTTTTATTGTATTCATACAAAATAACAAACTGTCAATTATTTAAGTTTTTCGCAAGCTGAAAAAGTGGTGATCCCTGTCTGAGTATGACCAGGTTTTATCCAATACCCCAGAGTTCCCCTTACCCCTTCTATAGCAGGGATTCCCTAAATGTGGTGCTCCCTGGGGGTGCGCAAGCTGCCACTAGGGGGTGTGCGAGGTGAAAAATGTAATGGCAGAAAAATGTAATGATAATAATTACATAATACAGTGTTGTTTCCTCACACAATAAAGATGTGTAAATAAATATTTCCTCTGTAAAATTTGAAACAATGAATACAATTCAAAATGCACTTCATCTAGAAATGAAGTGTAGAAGAAGTTCTTCTTCTTCTTCTACTACTCAATTTATGGGCGCACCTAGCTTGTTGCCTCTACTTCATTCATTTTCGCAAATATGCTCAATTGGCCTAAATCGGGGAAACTGTCAGTTGGGAGATTGAAAGATAAAGGTACTGATAAAGGAGAGGAACCAAGAGAGAGTGATTACAATGTAATTGTAATGTAATTGCGACGGATCCAGGAGAAGAAAAAGAGCAGGAGTTAAAAAATGATGGAGGAGACGGCAGAGGGAAAGAGTGTTTTAGATTAATTCAAACGCAGGAGCTCATTGTTGTGATCATTAGATCATCATTAGATGTGGTTTTTGTTCATTTGAGTAAACATGCCGTCTTTAATATAGCCTAAATAAAATTCAACGTCCTTTCAACAGTAACAAAAATGCTTGTGGCATGTTTTTGAAGGTGCGGGGGGTTGGGGGTGCGTGGCAAAATAAGTTTGGGAATGTCAGGATATCTGCTGCTGGTGGGTGTGGTGGTTGGTTGTCTGCACTAATTGTTTTGCAGGGCGTGGCAGCAGCTCATCAGAGGATTCAGGTGTGGATCATTACCCAGCTCAGGAGAGCTGGGTACTTAAGCAGAGGAGGAACCAGAGACAGACACCAGTTTGTTCCACTAACTTCCGTGGTAACAGAGTGGCCAGAGATTATAAGTGAAAGATTGAATTGTTAGTTGTAACTAACCTGCCTTCTCCTCCCTTACTCTCAGCCCCGTGTCCTGGAGCGTTCCTCCAGTTACCGGCGCCTCAACGTGGACAGCTCACTACNCGCAGGAGCTCATTGTTGTGGTCATTAGATCATCATTAGATGTGGTTTTTGTTCATTTGAGTAAACATGCCGTCTTTAATATAGCCTAAATAAAATTCAACGTCCTTTCAACAGTAACAAAAATGCTTGTGGCATGTTTTTGAAGGTGCGGGGGGTTGGGGGTGCGTGGCAAAATAAGTTTGGGAGCAGCTGTTCTATAGAATAACACCTCCCTTCAACGAAGCTATCGTCACGTTTTACCACTTCTTTTGTCAAAAAGAGACATAATGAGTTTCAGCTGATTTGCACTTCTACAACTGTTCATTTATCATATCAGGTTGGAGTTTTTCCATGACATTGTTTTATTATGAAAATGAACCCCATTTGAATTAGTTCAGAATGACAGAGAAGCATTGAGCAGCTGCAATCCAGTCAATCAGAGCAGCGTTTCATGTGGAAGATCGACACATGGCAAAACACTGATCAGGTTTCTATTTTATTATGTTTTCTTACAGCAATTAAACCAGAATAATAAAACAAGTGAACTACGTGAAAGATAGAAACTACAGATTTTAGAACTTTCTGACGGGCACTATCTTATCTATTTTAGCTTTAATCCCATTTGTGAGGATGTTTTGAAGCTGGGGGGAGTGGGGTGGGGGTGGAGCGTCTCCACTATCCCGCCTGTTTTATATGTTGCTCAGCTTCAGCACGCCTGATTCAGATGAACTGGTTTTGAATAGACTTCTGTAGGCCGTGGTGACAAGCTGAGGATTTGAATCAGGTAAGATATGAGATATAATTAGGTTAAAACTTGGATTAGGATTATAAAATTACAATCAAATTTCCCCTTGTGGGACAATTAAAAGATTATTCTATTCTAAAATAAATAACTCCATGAATGTGCAACGATACAGTAAGTACACAACTATAAATAGTGATATATTGTTTTGTAGTCTACATGTAGCCTAAAATATTTTGCAAAGATAGATGTCTCTAATGCATTGTAAACTAAATATTATTATTATCTGTGTTACAGATATGTCGATAAACTCAACCTACAATGAATCTGTTCCTCATCAACATCTTTCTTCTACAAGCAACTTTGTCTCCATGTACTTGTCTTGCCTCGTCTCCAGACCTGCATACATTGTCTTCACTGTGTATATCATGGTCCACATCTTCCTTCTCTTCCCGATCTCTGTGCTCATCCTCTACCGCATTCTCCACCACACAAAAAACTGTTCAGTCCTTTCTGCAGGAGCAATGATCCACTCTGATTGCATCACCTTCAATTTGGCTATAATAGAGCTGATTGGTGTCCTTGGTTATGTTCTCTGTTTTTGTGGTATCTACAAAGAAAATTCAGCAAATATATTGTTAGTAGGGATTTATCTGAGTATCTTTATATGGCTTGGTGAGATATTTTTTCACATCTTTGCATGCTTAGAGCGCTACCTGGCTGTTGTCCATCCCATCACCTACCTGAATCTAAAGAAAGAAACAGGAATCAGGATCAGAAATCTCATTATTGGTTGTGTCTGGATACTTTGTTGTGTGGGGATGATTGGAATTACCAGTTTCACTACCTTAAATTTCTGTATCGTGATCCTGTCCATATTAACTGTCTCCTTCTGTAGTATCTCTGTTTTGCGTGTGTTGATTCGATCAGGCCCAGGAGATCAGGTCGGGAGCAGGGAGAGAGTTGACCAATCAAAGCGGAGAGCATTCTACATCATTGTGGTCATACTGGTAGTGCTGATGGTGAGATTTGTCTGGGGTCTGTTTTGGGCTGTTCTGAATGAGACAACAAGAACTACTGATTGTATTGTAATGACACTTGATGTCTGGTTTAATCTACCCAGCGGTCTGATTTTACCCGTGCTGTTTCTGTTTAGAGCAGGAAAATGTAAGTGAATGTGTTGTAACGACTCTAATACTAGCTTCCCATCCATTTTCTATGCCAGCTTGTTACTGTTCAGGGGGAAGTCAATGCCTCTCTCTGGTTGAGAAGCAGGGTCCTCCCAACTTGTCCCAAATTCAACAGAGGGCCAGACTTACACAATGTGAAAAACTTGAGAAAAAATTCATGTAAAGGCTCCAAGTCAAGTTTCAATTC
This sequence comes from Pachypanchax playfairii, assembly GCA_006937955.1. NCBI lineage: Eukaryota > Metazoa > Chordata > Actinopteri > Cyprinodontiformes > Aplocheilidae > Pachypanchax > Pachypanchax playfairii. The sequence goes on from SSNP01000068.1 coordinate 920,549, forward strand.
TCTGACTTGGCAATAGTAGCCTCAAACGCTTAAAAATTATGAAGAATAAATGTTTGATATATATCTTCTTTTTCACATGTTTTAGGAAAAGAGCTTTCTTTAAATCATTTAAAATGACACTTTGGTTTTTTATAAGAGGAAACTATTTGTCTATTTGTCCTCTGTTTAGTTAGGAATTACATACATCTGATTTGGATCTCAATCTTTAACAATCAAACCAAGTCAGAGTCTTTCTTTGGAACCTAGATGATTACTGTGACAATTGATTCTTATTAAAATATCATGTCTAGAATGGTAGTTTGTTTTTGGTGCATGACAAATGTAATTTGACTTCTTGAAATATCTAGAAACCCATAAACAGTGTGAGCGGTTACTGTTTGATTTGTATATACACAAAACTATGTCTGAACATCATTTGCATTCTCTCCAGTGTGTTTCCTGGTTGCCAGATATATTCAAATACCTGTTGGCTTTATTCCTGTGAGTTTATGTATTTCTTCATTGTAATATTAATAAACCGTGGGACCAGACATTTTGTCCATTACGGTGTCCTGTCATGTCTGTAAACCATTGTCATGGACATTTCCGCTGTACATCCGCTTATCTTAAGAATAAGCACATGGTCAAATCCCCTTCTGTATATGTCTCAACTTTGAATAAAATCTAATGGATACTTGTCAGTTTTTTTTGCTTGTTCATTATGAAAATACTCATGACCAACGTTTACATTGTTTAAGTAAGGGAGAAACTGTCACTTAAAAAGAGTCCAGTGTAGTCTACATGGTGTTGCATCTCTTGCCTACCAGTTGCCTGTTGTCTTCTCACGAATTCCAGTCATCTGGTTGAGGAGGCTTGTGTTCCTTGAGTCCGCCAGGTAGAGCAGCAGGTCATTGGCACATGTGATGGCTGGTGGCAGCATCTCAGAGTCCTCCTGGTCTGTGTCCTCCGTATTCGATGTACAGCTGGCTTCTGTGACACACACCTGGTCAAGCAGGCGCTGCTCCCAGCCAGAATCCAGCTCCTCCAAGGCCAACAGACCTGTGATCTGTCCGTTAGCGGGGTGAATTTTTACTGATTTTATTTTTTGGGTGGACAAAAAGTATCTGTTGTCCTGAACAGAGACGTGTCCACTACAGTAGGGGTTATATAAGTAATAAATATACTTGGTTGGCCCAAACCTGTCTGCTGGACAGGGGTGTCCACTCACAAGGGGTGTCTGCAGGGCGGGCTTTCACTGTATTATGCTGGAAGAAACAAGCTTTAACGTTGGACAAAGGGACTGTATGATATGAAGTTTTCATAGATCTGTTGGTAAAAAAAAAAGGATTTTCTGAGTGTTTATTAAATTACAATTTAATGACAGTTTGGCACTGTGTTTTCGAAGCAATTTGATTTTATTCTATTTATGTAATGAAAATGTTAAATTTGAAAAATTTACAGTGAAATGCCTAGTTAGGTTTCAATGTGTAAAAAGCAAAGTTGTTTTAAAAAGAATGTCCAAGAAAATGTCCAGAATTAGGATTTTTATTGAAATCGTTGTAAAAATGTGATTTTATGAGCTTTTACAGTCAAACACATCATATCAAATCAAAATGTATTTATATAGCACATTTTATGCTAACAGTAACTAGCTTTTCAATGTAAATTAAAAACAAAAAAATGTTCAATACACACAGTGATAATATTATATGCAGGGTTCTGGGTGTTGATGACTATCTGCTCTATACACAGTCATCAAGTCAGAAGGATCAGTGTATCGTCTGGTCGGGTCTGAATTAGTGATGTCACTCACAGGGAAATCTGGAAGTGAGCGAGCACGAGGGTGCATGTCGAAAATTACACATAGGAAGAAAAAACTGGGAGGGAGGTTTGAAACAGTGAGACAATACTTTGGAAAATTTGAGAAATAAATAGTATATGTGCCATCTTACATAATCTTTGTGTTCATTATAACAGTTTTACTTTCCACAATATCATTTTACTCTCTCCTCCAACCTGTTTTTACACTGAATCGCACCTCCATGTTAAAGAAAGTTATCTGACATCATAAAACCATGAAACAATCAGTGTATCATAAACTTGTTTAAGTTTAAAAAGTCATGCAGGATATGTCAAGTCAAACATTTTTCCTAAATGGGCAGCTGGATTTATTTTTAGTTTCTTAAAAAGAGATTAAGTTGGATTAAGTTTAAATATTGTTTACTTTGCAAGTTGTTTGGAATTTCTTACTCGTAAATAAGAAACATTTGTCAACTCATACAGCTGCTTTTAACCTTGTGTTCTTAAATAACTAGAGTTACATCAATAATTGCTGACAAATTTTTCTGGTTAATTACAGTCTGTTAAAAAATGCAACAACTCAAATACAAGACTGACCTTTTTTTTTTTTTTTTTTTTTACAATTTTTCTATTTTATTTTGTTTATTTATTCATTCTGTGTTTTGGGGGGTTTACTTTGTTAGATTTAACTAGATGTTAAAAAACGATTTACTACAGCTCACAAGCCAAAACAAATTCTCACACACTGAAAGTTAGCTCGAGTCCATCCAATTAAAAACAAGAAGAAACATTGCCACGGGCTACTACTGAAACGTTTGTATGCTATAACAATGGAGCAAGACATGGTTGCAAGGTTAATTTTATCTTGTGGTTTCAAACATTTTACCTGTTAGTTCTCCAAAGACAAGATCTGAAGGCCCAACTCTTTGTTTGTTAAAGAAAAGCCAAATAAAAACACAGAAAGTTTCAAAAACCTTCAGCTTTTGTATAATTTCCAAATAAAATGTAATTTGAGCTATTATTATTTTTTTAATCTTATTTCTGGAGATGATTTCATGTTTCACAACTGATACTCACTGAATGTTCTTCCAGCAGGTTAACTTCCCTGCTCTCTGCAGAAACAGCAAAGGCAACATTAAATTGCTGGGCAGATTGAACAAGGTTTCACACGTCATCAACACACAGTTTCTATAAGCCCGTAAAGTATTAACAAACCACACTACAGTCCACACAAACCTCAAAAGAAGTACTCCCACAATGACCAAGATGGTGTAGAATGCTCTCTGCTTTGATTGGTCAACTTGCTCATTTCCTGTACCTTGTTCTCCAGGACCTGAATGATTCAAAGCACGTAGGACTGACAGAAGGCAGAATGGGATAATGATTACAGTCAATATTATGACTAACGAGTCCATAACAATGTAATCTTCATCTTTTGCCAGAACCACCCCTGCAGAACAGAGCAGCCAAACACAGCTGACGGCAATGTTCCTGAATCTGATGCCTCTTTGTTCCCTCAGGGCCACGTATGTGATGGGATGAACAACAGCCAGGTAGTGCTCCACACAGGTCAGGATGTGAAAGAATCCTTCTCCATACCAGGTAAGAGAGAAGAGTGTATCTCCCCAAATTACTACTTCTTTTTCAATTTTGTAGATTCCACCAAAGGTGATGCTACACCCAACGACACCAACCAGCTCCATGATGACCAGGTGGTAGGTGAAACAGTCCGAATGACTCATTGTTGATGCTGAAGATTTGGAACGGTTTTTCCACCACTTCTGAAGACCATAGCAGAGGATGAAGATATAGAGAGGCAGGAAAAGGAAGACGTTGATGAGAATGAATGTTGTGTAAATGATGGAGCTTGGTCTGGTGATGAGGCATTGCCTAAAGGAGTTGATGGGAACGGACTCATTGGAAGATGAAGAGTTCATCATTGTATCTGGAAAAGAAGTCAACAGGTTCTATCAGGATAGAAAGAATATGTCATTTAGTCTCAAACTTTCACATCTTTAGCATCTACAGTAATGTCCAAACAGTAATGGAAATTTTTTTTGTTTTAATTTGGTATTCATTTGGGACCAAATAAGTTACAATATAAAAATGGTATTTAAACAAAGTTTTAAGGGCAACACACACCTAAACGCAACGCCCGGCTCCGCGTTTTCTGAAGCACGATAATGGCGCGCGTCAAATTACATCAAACCGCCCCCTAAGCCTAAGTGTCATTTTCAATTTTAGTGCTAATTATTTTGGTGCCATTAGGTTTGAATTATTATGGGGTTTGAATTATTAGATATAACCAATATGATCTAATGAATATGAGTGAATATTGTCTGTTAGCTTACCAGAACAGTACCAGAATTGTCCTCCAGGCTATTTCTTTATGGACATTGTCCTTATAATGAGGAGATTGGGGGTCGTAGAGCTCTGGGTACTTCTGTACTTCAGTAATTAGACGCTCCTCGTCCATCCTTGAGTTTTTTTTACAGTCAAATAGCGCCGCTAAAGGGACTTCTCCAGTCGTGGCGCCGCGTCTGAATTCAACAGATTCTAATCGATGCGCGGGGTGAAGCGTTGCTGCGCATCAAGGCATTTTTTTGGTGAGGGCGCTCTCATAGAAAATAATGATGTATCTTTTGCCGCGCGTCAAGGCGTCTAGGTGTGCGCTGGGCTTCAGAGTTCTGATAAAGGTATTTATAACTTTGTAAACAAACATCCCCATGTTTCCCTTTTTCCAGTTAAAGGTGGTAAAGAGGATTTTGTAGCAAATTTAAATGTCAAATTTACTTTAAAATGATTTTATCAACTTGCAGCGTAGAGCCCTACTCGGGCCTTTATTCTGAGCCCTGGCCCGATAGGTTTTCAGATTTAACAGGTTGGTTGGTCCACAGGCAAGGGATAAGGCAGAGACAAGGCCGAGTGTCAGAAGAAGGTTCAAAATCCTGGTAATCTGAGTTCAGAGAATAATTCATATGGGGTTGATTAAGTTTCACTTCCGATTTTAGCAGTTTCTTGGTTTCTTGAGCCCAGCTGGCGACTTCTAGGTGGTTTATTTCTTTTTTGGTCCTATACATGTGTCAAAGCAAAGATGTGTATACACCATTTTCTAGACACTGAATTAATTTGAAACCATCTACTAAAAATATCATTTTTATAATAAATTCAAGGTTTTTTAAAAGAGGATTGTAAAAAAAAGGCATCTTTACCTTATACTGAGAGGCTTCTCTATCAGATGCAAGGCGAAGCAGAAAAGGAGGAAGAAGGTATTTTTTTCTTTTTGATGAGTGAAATGAACTTTAAACTCAGACTTCACTTTAATGAGTAACAATAACTTGATATCAGCTGCTAGTTCACCACATGTGTATGAGCAGCTTGTGTTGCTATCAACAGCTCAAATGTCTACCTACATAACCCTGTCTGACGTTCTTGTGGGGTTGGAAAATGTTTGTTACTCTTTATGGACCAGAGGGTGTGACTGTGTAGATCAACTCAAGGTAAAAATAAAATACAGTTCCTGTTAATCTTGCAGTTTGCAGTCAGTGTATCCTAAAATATAACAAACTAGCAAGAAGTATTGAGTTCTTGTGGTGTGAAAATAAAATCCCCCTCATCTCTGGGGGACTAGTTTTCAATAACCTTGTATCTTTTTGACATAAACGCAACATTAAACAGGCGACAGATGAATGATGGAAGCATCATCTCTTTTCCTGAAGTTAAATCAGAATTCCAAACTAATCTGGAAATATAAAATCCAAATATGAGTTCACATTTTAAATATATAAGTAGAAATAAAAAGGAATCTGTGAGATTTCAGCAGTATAGAATGACATCATGATCTCCAGCCTAGTGCTCGTCAACATTCTCACCTGTGTTTAGTGAGAAGATTATTGAAATGATCCCAGCAGGTCTTTTTATAGCAGCGATGACGTGAAGTGGAAAATTCAGTGTATTTTTTAGATTAAGCGCATTTTCATGGCAAAGAAGGACTTTGCAATTCATCTGATCCTCACAACATTCTGGAGTTTATGCAAACTGCCCTTATAAACACTGAAGCCACAAACTTTGTGTCATTCTCAAAACTTTTGGCCACGACGGTACACGACCAAGGCAAGGCAATTTTATTTGTATAGCACACTTTCAACAACAAAGTGCTTTATGTGATTCACTGGTAAGAAAATCACTCATGGTAAAGGGATGAAAAGTAAAAATAACGATTAATAATAAAACATGAAAATCCTAAAAAACATTAGAGCAGTTAAGCATCAATAATTTATTCAAACGCAGCTCTTAACAGATGATCCGGCTCCAATTTACATCACTGACCTAATTAAACCCAACAGCTCATCTCAAAGCTCGAAGTCATCTGAGCAGAACATGCTGCTCTGTGAAAAATAAAGCTGACTTACTTACTGTCACGTGGATAACCTTTTATTTTAATAGTAGCAGATGAATTGTGTTGCCTTTAAATTAAGGATGGGGTGGTAAATTAACCATTTATTGATCAGATTAATCCTACAAATGTCAGTCAATCCGTCATTTTCTGTATCTACTTGTTCCTGTTCAGGGTTGCAGAGAGCTGGTGTCCATCTTCAGCTGTCATTGGGCGAGGGGCGGGGTCCCGCCATGACAGGTCGCCAGTCCATCACAGTGCTACAAATGTATGAAAATAATTGTATGTATAATTTTTTATATATTCTGTATATTAATGGTAAAATTTAGAAGAGGTTGCTACCTTCTGGTGCTGATTTGGTTTTATCTCTAAACAGCAGGTACTTCATTACTTCTCCATCAGTATCAGTTGATGTATGTTTCTTTTTTCTGAAAACATTTAAGTAAATAGTGATTTATTTGGTACTGCATAACCAATCACATTACAAAAATGTTGAAATATTTCACTCTTGTTTCAAAATAAGGAACAGTTTAGACTCTGTTAGCACAGGAAATGGGTTTGTGACATTCAGTCACTTATATGTTTATAATAAAAGGTGGTGACATGACATGTTGGCACCAACTTGGGTGAGTCACTTCCTCTGTAAGACTGCAAAGAAAAAGAAGCAGGTTACCAAAAACTCTGACAGCTGATAGATAGATAGATAGATAGATAGATAGATAGATAGATAGATAGATAGATAGATAGATAGATAGATAGATAGATAGATAGATAGATAGGGGTGTTTATATATTTATATGTGTGTTATCTTTTGAAATCATGTGTTTATTGTAATAAACCTTTTGTTCTAATAATAATGGCATCTTGAGAATATATTCACACGTCATCAGATCTTTAAAAAGCAAAACTACTGTTAGATAATTATCCAATTAGCTGTTATTGAGTTAATTGATGAGGTTTTTTTTTTGTAAATATAATTGTCGTATATTAATATTATGTAACAAGTTGCTCATAATGAGGTCTGATGAAACTTCAACTTCCTGCTTTTGTCTTTTATTCCTCATTTTTATTTCCTCCTTTCAACTTACTTGCATTCTCAGTCTTTACCAGTCAGTCATTTAATTTACCAGCTTGTTCCTGTTCAGGGTCGGGGTGAGCTGGTCTCCAGCAGTCACTGGGTGAGAGGTGGGGTCACACCTGGACAGACAACCATTCTCACACACACACTTACACCGAGGGCCAATTTACGGTTACTCAATGCAAATGTTTGGTCATTAGGAGGAAGCTGGAGTTCCCAGAGAAAACACATGCACGGACAGTGAGAACATGCAAACTGCATGCAGAACGGTTCTGGCTGGTTTAGAACCCCAGACCTTCTCCCTGCAAGGCAACAGTGATACCAGATGTTCTACTGTGAGGCCATACGCTCTCCATCAGCAGCAAATAGGAGATACGATACACACTGAAAATTCACTCTTCAAGAACTTTAGGCTGAAAGTCAGAAATGTTACTAAAAACCTTTCACAAAGCAAATGTTTGGCTTGAGAATTGTTCCAAATTTTAGCTCGTTAAGGTACAAACACATGCAAAGGAAATAGGTTGATTAAATGAACCAACTGTGGTGCTGACGTAGGACCCAAGAAGCAGGTAGGTATAATTCAAATGTTTTAATAAACAAAAGCAATTACCAGAAAACGCAGCATGAGTCATGAAGCTGATATAAACACAGAGGATGTGATGATGACAGGATGAACTGATAATACTGAAACAAGAACTAAAATCTAAAAAGGAAGAAGAAAGTGAGACACCCAAGCTAAATAAAGACGTTCTGGAAAAATACCAGTAACTGTTGACAAACTAACATCAAGAAACAGAAATAAAAGTTTACCATAAATCCCATATTCATAAAATAAACTGCAACATAATCACAAAAACAGATTTTTACAGTCATTTAACACTCATTACTTTACAACAAACAGCAGGTCGATGACTCCAGCTTTGAGAATCACTGTCAGAATATGTTTTATATTTGGGGTCATTGTCTCAGTCTGGAGTATTTCATGTCCACAATATTTTACCCTAATCTTCATAATTATTCTTCCAGCAGGCTAATTTTCCTGCTCTCTGCAGAAACAGTAAAGGTAACACCAAATTACTGGGTATGTTAAACAAGACTTCACACGCCATCAACACGCAGTTACAATATGCTAATACAGTAATAACAATCCAAACAATACTCCAAGCTAACCTCAGAAGTAAAACAAATAATATGACCAAGATGGTGTAGAATGCTCTCTGCTTTGATTGGTCAACTCGTTCCTTCCAGGTACCTTGTTCCTCTGAGTCTGAATGACTCAAAACACAAAGTACTGACAGGCTGCAGAAGGGGGTGATAGTTACATTCAATATTATGATTAATGAGTCCATAATGACGTAATTATCCTTTATTGCCAAACCCAATCCCACTAAACAGAGCAGCCACACACAGCAGACAGTGATGTTCCTGATTCTGATGCCTCTTTGTTCCCTCAGGACCACGTATGTGATGGGATGAACAACAGCCAGGTAGTGCTCCACACAGGTCAGGATGTGAAAGAATCCTTCTCCATACCAGGTGAAAGAAAAGAGAACAGTTCCCAATTTAACTAATTTGATTTCATCCCTGTAGATTCCACCAAAGGAGATGCAACACCCAACGACACCAACCAGCTCCATGATGACCAGGTGGTAGGTGAAACAGTCCGAATGACTCATCGTTGATGTTGAGGATTTGGAACGGTTCTTCCACCACTTCTGAAGACCATAGCAGAGGATGAAGATATAGAGCGGCAGGAGGAGGAAGACGTTGATGAGAATGAATGTTGAGTAAATGTAGGTGCTCGGTTTGGTGATGAGGCATTGTGCATACGAGCTGATGGAGTCACTGGGAGATGAAGAGTTCATCATCGTATCTATAAAAGAAGATGGCATAGAAAAGGTGGTATTATTTATGCAGTATAACATGAGAAACCTAACGTATCGAGGAGACAATGCTGCTTGCTACATCTAGACTAACTACAGTAGTTTTTCCTTTCTATTGTATTTACAATTACTCCTCCTCTGCCCTGATGCTCCCATCTGCAGCTTCTTCTCATGACAAACCTACCAACGATCCCCATGATCACACCACAAGTTCTGCCATGATGTGCAACAACATTCTGTAAAATCATGTGACGCTAGCATGATGCTATCACAGGGTCACCTATGCTCGGGATAAGTGTCTAGACTTTCTTTAACTTCATGATGACCAAGACACATCGGTGCGTTTCAGCGCCACTAAATACTAAATCGTACTTCCTCTGTTCCACCCAGGACCCTAACAGAATAATAGAACAGCACAGAACAACTAGGGAAACTCTTAAAATGAAAAACCCTCTGCAATACCCGAACCCGCCCCCCCAAGACTCTTAAAAGACCATGTTTGTTTTAGTAGATTTTTAAAGTCACAACAAGGTTTTCATCTGGTATCTGAGATCTATCTGATAAATATTACACATTTTAAATTAGACATGTGACAGTCTCAGTAAATACTTGGAATCTAAAACTTCTCTGTTGAAACTGGAAGCTGTTTAGGTGCCAGTGACATCATTTCTGTTAGTTATTAGCATGTAAGTGTTCCACATTTAGTTTTTACAAAGTTTAACACAAAGGAAACAATAAAAAAAAACACTTTTTAAAAAGTCTTTTGCCTGTAATAGTTTTACTGCATTGCATGATTATTTGTCTCAGTTTTAGTAGTTTTATTATTTAGTATTTGTTTTAGGAGTTTGAGTTAGTTGGTATTGTGTCTTTTGTTTCACACCTGCTCTCTCCCACTTACCTGTTTAACTCTCTTTCTATGTTTCTATAAACACATCGCTCCAGACCTGTCTGTCTGCTTTTTGATCACCTCGTAGTTTTAACTCAGAACCGTTCCTGACTTCATCTGAACCTGATCCAGTTGGATGACTCTTCAGATTCTGAAGCTTGGGTTTTAAACCTTCTTCTGCCTCCCAGCCTTGCTTCTTGTCTAATCCCTAATCTGTCCTGACCTCAGCTGGTGTTTTAAACCTGGATTTTGGACTTTTTCCTGCCTGTTTCTTGTTTAATCTGTGTGATCCTGGACTGTTACACCTCAGTCATGTCATTATGTCACCTGCCAGTAACATCAGTCATCATTAAATAAATATCTACTTGAAGGTTTTTACTGCTCCATCTGCTTCCATTTGGGTCCCAAACCACATGAACATCACAACACTGAGACCATTACAAACGTATTGATTCTAACCTGTCAGTTTGAACACGGTCTTATACATGTGTAACAATAAACACAGTTTAATGTCCATCCAGCTAATGTTATGCAATAACATCACGTATATTGTAATCATACAAAAAACTCATTAGATGTTATTATTAGCACTTTCTCATAATTAATACAGATAACATTCAAGTCAACAAAATGTAAAATAATTAGTTGAATTTAAGTTACTGTATAATGATGCTGAGAATCAACAAATATTTACCTTATTCTGGGTGGATTCTTACTGCAGATGAAGTGCAAAACAAGAAAAGGGAGGTAAATCTTTGTTGTGAGATTTCTGTGTTTGTTCTGTCGGAGACCAAACTTCTGGCTTCAAATTAAAAAAAGTTAATTTCCTTCCTCTTTCACAGATGTTTGCAGACAGTCTAAGGCCATAAAAAGACTAACAGGAAATGCTCAATCAGAAACTGTCTCCCCAGAAATAATCTTAATTATTAATTACATGTAACACATTATGTTAAAACATTTCTAAACAGGTGTGTTAAGAAACAAGAACAAAGAAAAAATTATAACAACAAAAACTGAGTATGGAAGGATCAACAGTGCAAAGTATACATGAGATCCATATTTTATTCAGCTGGTTGACTTGTCATGATGTCACACCTCATGGAGATGCTGGAGCAGCTATTCAGCCTCCTGCAGCTCCAGGTGCAGCTTTGTAGTTGCTGCAGTTTGTGCATCAGCTTCAGGTTAGTGTGGAGAATAATGTCCACTACTTCCTGCATCAGGACCACTACCAACCTGAAAAGTCAGGTGGCACAGTCAGGATGATGTTTTCATATGCCTTCAATTTTCTCATACATTATCATACATACACACAGTATGTGTTGATTTTAATGGGGAGCGTCTTTTTTATTTTGTTTTGTTTTGTTTTGTTTTGTTTTGTTTTGTTTTGTTTTGTTTTGTTTTGTTTTGTTTTGTTTTGTTTTTTACATGTTTATTGTTTGCTTGTTTGTTTATGCTGATAACTATTGTTACATTATCATTGCTGTTACTATTATGGTACTTTCCAGAAGTTAACTAAGTAGATATTATTTATTAAACAAAAAGGGGTGGATTGACTGTAACAGAGTCCTTACGTTGTCCTACCGCTCCTCGTTTGTTCAAATTTATATTAAATTTCAACAAACTGACATCATGCTGCACAGGGTGCAAAAGGTTTTCAGAGTCTTAGAAACAAGATGGAAGTTTTACCTTGAATTCATAGTAAAATGGTGTTTATTTAGCACATGTTCTTTACTTCACTTCACTAATATGTACAAGTTAGGCTCAGGTCAGATCTGTCTGTACTAATTTGGGTGACTACCTTTATCTCAAAGCTTAAAAAAAGAGGAATCAGGTCTTTCTCAAAATGACTGTACATGTGAACTGCTGTGTTTCTGAGGATGTTGATCTGAGTGCACATCTGCAGGAGAGTTACCTGTAACTGTTTTATCACAGACTAGAGATAATGTGGAAAATTAGTGAATGACATATACTGGACATTTATAATGAATAAAAATCAAATGACAGTGCAACAGGAAATGTTAAAAATATTAAACATAAATGTAGAAATGATTCATATAAGTACCTTAATTTAACTAAACTGAAGCCCAAAAGTCTGAAGAAGATTAAAACAGCCTGAGAAGTGCATTTATGGAAAGGTAACATTATTCCACACATCTGAGCTCCTGCAAAAGATTATTCATATTCATGAAAATGAAGTTTCATGTCCAGAAAGTTTTGAAGTTTTGATCCTGAAAACTGAAAGTTTCTCCTTCTTGTTTTGGTTTGAAGAGACGGAGATGCTTCATGTTTCTTTGTCTTCTGTCACCATCTGCTGTTCACTTCATGGTTCAACATCCAACACACACACACACACACACACACACACACACAAGTGTGTTTTGTTATCCTTATGGGGACCGTCCATTGACTTCCATTGATTTTAGTAACTAGATTTATACCTAACCCAAACCCTTTTACTAACCTTAACCATTACTGATCTATAACTAACCCTAAGACTAACTAAAACTCTATTCACACCATACCTATAAACCTAACCCCTAACCCTAAAAAGGGGAGTCCCCCTCATGGGGACCAGGCTTCGGTCCCCACAAGAACCCTCGGACCCCAGAAAGATAGTAAAAGTCAGGAAACGGGTCCCCAGGAGGTCAGAAATACAAACCCACACACACACACACACACACACACACACTCTGAATGTTCCTTCATAAAACATACGTCACATTATTTACTGAATCTGACAATAAAAATATATGAGAAAATAACAAACTGCCTTTCAAGCATTTTGTTCAGCAGCTGTCTGAGCGATTCAGTAAATAATAGCACTTTTTATTTCTGGCTCAGAGTAAATTTGATGCTTTTTTTGGGGGTGTTTTGTGTCTGTTCGTCTTCAGCCAGATTTCTCTGGTTCTCACTTTGTCCTCACACATAAACACACTCGTACCAACTCATTATTTCTCAGTATGTCATCACTGTGTGTCCTCTCCTTCTGCAAAACAACAAAATTGAAAGCGCATTCATCAAAAGAAAATGCTCCTCCTCCTCCTCCTCCTCCTCCTCCTCCTCCTCCTCCTTACTGCTGTGTTTGACCACCATGCATACACATGGGGTAAAACTGGCACAAGGGGGTGGGACTGCTGG
>SSNP01000068.1:938024-954021 GCA_006937955.1 Pachypanchax playfairii
GTTGCTTCTTAATTAAAAGTTGCAGTAAAGTGATTTTTTTTTTTTGCCTGTACAGAAAAGTTAAAAACATCAAACTGATCATTAAAGCATTTATCTTATGTCTTTGTTCTTTGGCTTATGTATCAGTTTATTGTATCAAAGTGAAAAGATTATGGAGGTAAAATGTTCAATTTATCTAAAATCTTACAGCTGACATCAAATATCATCAGGAGGAAAATGTAACTTGAGGAAGTGAATGTTTCCAAATGTTAGAGACAAAAAAATCATCTCAAAGATAGTGACAGAGAATGTGGATGTAAAGTAAAAGAGAAGAGGAAGTAGAAAAAACTAGAAGAAATGAGTAGAAATAGACATTTTTTATGCTGTAGGTAAAATATGAAAATATATAAAAACAGAAGGCAACAAGTTGCAAATTTCATAAACTCATTTTATTCCCAGATAAACATAAACAACATATCAGATGTTAAAACAGATATTTCATAGTAAATATCAGCTGATTTAGAATCAGATGTCAGTAAACAGGATGACATTTACTGACATGTTTGTAACAGACTGCTTCTCTATGACCTAATTTATACATACATATATATACGTGTATATAAATAATAACATTTTTAAATTGAAGACCAACTTATTTACAATGGCAGGGTCTGCCAAATCATTTTGTCATGTAGGTTTTTGTTCAGTTTTATTTGTTTTGTTTTTGTTTGTTTCTGACGTCTTTTTGCTGCTTTTTGTTTTCATAATAATTTTTCTTATTTTACTTCTCATTTCTAGTCAGTTCTCTTATATCAGGTTATGTTTATTAACGTTGCTCTTATGGGATGTTTGTCTCCATCGTGTGGTCATGTCTCCTGTTATGACCCTTACATTAGAAAACAGTGTGAGTAACAACAATCAGAGTTTAAAAGGAGACAGTAGTCTGTATGATTTAAATGTGTTTAGTGTGAGATTAAACTAAAACAAAAGATCTTACTACCTGTCTGGAACAGATTAAATGAATATAACCAAACATGAACTATTTCACAGCTGGTTTCCTGCTCTAAATAAACTAGTTCTCAGAACACACAGCAGATGGCACCAACATTCTAACAGAATGAGAATGATCTGCCATGATTTACCTCTTGGACATGAACTTTCTGCAGCAGAATGACACTAATAGAAGAAACAGGTTGTTCTGACTGTATGAACTGGTTCCAGAACCAGAACTGAACAAACAGACTTGAGTTTAACTGAAATGTCTGTAAAATGCAGCGATCAGTTGAACTTTGATCTGAATCTTTCTGAGCTGCAGTCGGACTCTCCTGATCCACAAACCAACATGTTTCATCAGACTGGAGACTAATTCTATTAGTTTTGTCAATATATATAATATTGTTGTATTATACAGTGATTCTTCCTATAACAAAGAAAAACAGATACAAAGACCTGCTTCTGATAAAAGATGCTGTCTGAGACACTTCAGCAAAGAAAAAGTTGTTTCTTTTGTAACATTTGAATAATAAATTACCAAACTACATCCATCCTCTTCAGTCCTTTGTGGCTTTTCATAAATTACATTTATTATGAACAATTAGGAAATGGCTGCAGGAGTGTAAGTTTGTTTGCTGACACTTGGGTCCTTCATCCCTCTACAGCCAGCGCCCCTTTTACCTGTTCATGACAGTGGAGGGAACATTCTTATCTTGTAATGCACAGATTAACCACCAGGGGGCGCTGAAGTTATCTTTGTCAGTTCGTATCTTGTTTGAATCAGATTAAATTAATAAAAAAAAAAAACAGCTCCAGTTTTAATCTTCGAAACGTTTCACTTCTTTCAGTTTGTTTAAAATACTACTTTTGAAATCAATTTTTTAAGTACAAATATTTGATCTGGTTCCCAGATTGAATCAGCGTTCAGTGACTAAGAAGCACGATTTAAAATGTACTTCCTGTAAACCACATCATTTACTCTCAAATAACAGTTTGAATAACATGAATCCTGAATGTGTTGAGAAAACTACAGAAAAATGCAACTGATCTGATTTGAAACAACAAATGAAAAAAAGAACAAAAATCTATATAAATTTAAATAAATTCTGTATCACTTTAAATACGTGTATCTCACACCTGAGTTAATCACTTTAGATCACATGGTGGATTTTACATGGAGCAGCTGAGTCTAGGTTGAACATCTCTGATGCTGCTGCACAGCTGCATGAAACCAGCTGTTTGATTCATTCTAATAAAAATTGGATTCTTTCTTATTGTTTTAAACTTCCAGCTGTTTGAAAGAGGCTTTGATTCTCTCAAAAGAAAGTTTCTTTGAGATATTGATCCAGGATGTTTGTATCTACGATGCACTTCATACTTCAAAAGGTAAACATTCTCCAAACATGTGATTATCTTTCATGTGAACAAAGTGTTTATAAAAATTGTGAGTTGTGTGATTTCTAGACTCACCATGAAGAACTCTGATGCTCGACACGTGTCTGTGCCGTGAATCATCCTGCAGTGCTTCTTCTCGTAGACATGACTGACACAGAGACTGATACAAGCGCAAACAGTCAGTCACCACTCGTGAAATCAGTTGATTCTTGTCACCAGCAAATCGATTAGTTCATCTCCACCGTGTACACACTCAGACTCTGAGCTGTGGGGATTCTTACTGACAGGTTGACCTTGGAGAACGTTCCTTTTCTTCCTGGCTACATTAGAACGGCTCCGGGAAGAATTTAGCGTAAATGTTTTTCCTCATTTATGATGGTGACTCCAATGTCACCCCTTGCCCCTCCCCTTTGTCTCACCCAAACATGTAATACATTCACACTTTATGTTCTGATGTAGAGGGAGGGACATCCAGCCCTGCATATGTAAGTGAGGCAAATTAATTAACAAATATAAACATCTATCCATTAAAACTTTATTTTAAAGACAATAACTTGTCCAGTCAGATTTTATTCTGACATATTATGTTGGATTAATTGATTGTATTTTGTATAATATCCCCTGTGAGAAAAGACTTGAATCACAAAAATTCCTGCAGATAAATATTTTATATTCTACATATAAGACATATAAGAGAGAGACCAGACTCATCTAGATACAGATCAGCAGACAGGGCGTTAAACACACCTATTACCTCATTCATTGGTAAAATGCAGGTTGTCTTCTGCTTATATGGTAGCATTTGTCAGAAGCTTGTGTGTGTGTGTGTGTGTGTGTGTGTGTGTGTGTGTGTGTGTGTGTGTGTGTGTGTGTGTGTGTGTGTGTGTGTGTGTAGATGCTGGATAAGCTCTAAATAATCTATTTTACACACATATACACACACTTTCTCTCAAACAAGCTGCTGTTCTGGAAAATGTCACACACTCATACAGATGAAGGAGCCTCCCTCCTCCATTCTTCATCCTTCACTTTTCATTTCCTCTCCTCCATTTTTTCACTCACACCATCTCCTCGTCTTCCTCTCTGTCTTCCCTTATTACTCAAATCCAGATTCTTTTCCTTGTTTCAAACTCTTCCTCCTTTTCCTCCTTGACCGTCCTCTTCCTCCTTTCCATTTAGCTCATCATGATGATCCAGTGATTGAATTAGGTGTCCCATGGAGACAGACTCCCACACAGTGGGCAGAACAAAAAGACACATGGTGTCCAGGCCTCAGCAGGAGCACCAGGTGTCTGCGTTATGGTGGATTATATCTCAAACACACACAGAAACAAGCTAACGTTTACACACATGCACACATTCATTCCTTTTGGTGTTTTTAGGACCAGATAAGATTAGAGATTATCTCATACAGTCAATTCAGGACAAAAACACTGTATATGGAATGGTGACATGCAGTAATGTTGCCTTGTGTGCTCTAGTTCTGGAGATACTCCAGCTATAGAACATTTAGAACCAGACCCTTGGATTGGAGTTTTATATGGAGAACTAGTTTTAAACATGTTGCATACACCAGCATGCAGGAGAAATAAGAGAAATATATAGGTTTTACACTAATAACTTAAAGTAAAACGTCAGTCTCCAGGCATCTTGAATAGTGATCTCATAATGGCAGCATGTGCCAAAACAGGCATTCTACAGTCCGTTCACCCCAGAATCCAAACTTGGCTGTGGGAATGATTTTGCACCCAACGTAACTGCATTCCAGTTAAATGTAGTGAACTGCATCATGTTTGTATGAATTTCCAGTATTTTTACACCCCAACATGCTCCAGGCACAACTTTAATCAGATGTAAGGGTTATGTTGGGTTTCCACATCTGCACACTGACTAAAAACGTGTGTATTTTGGGGTCAGCTGTGTGCGAGAACCAGCTTCTGAATGAAAAATCAATCACATGGTCACAGAATTGTGATTTATTGGTGTTTGGGCCCAGAGGGACGTGGAACAACCCTGCAGAGAAATAAAAACATACAGACGGGAGGTGGAGGGATCACTGGAACTGGAACTAGTTTAAATGTAACTGCCCGGTTCATTTAGTGCTGCTACACTTAAAATTATTCTTTCACATTCAAATTGAAAATATGCATTGTTTTCAGATTTATGTGGTTTTAGTCTGCTGCTGCTTTTGTTTGTTTGTTTTTATCATAAAAAAAACTTTTCCAATAAGTTTAGATACTTATTTTAATGTTGTCTAATGTATTTTGTTCATTTTAAAATGAAATGAGAACACTGTTGTTACATTGACACTTTGCTCATTTCTTTAAGCACAAACTAAAAGCTCCTCTATAATAATAATATATGATATTGAATATTCATTCACCTTGATAACAGAAAACTTTTCTTTTATTCTTTGTATTTTAGAGCCTGTAAATGTGCAGATTCCATCTTGTTTTATTGAAATAAGAGCAAATCAATCTAAAAGCAATCCAACTGATCACGCTGCATGAACAAAATCCACAGCAGCAAATCCATCCTGTAGACCAGGAAGGTGACGGGTAACAGATTACATGTAAAGGATTAAAGTCCTTTGATTTTATGATGTGGTAAAAAAAAAAAGGAAGTCACTGGTTGGCAGTAAAAAAAATATACTGATTATTATTTTTGATTGTATTAACATATGGGTGATGGATATTTGGGGACATCAGTGGTTTGCATCAGTTTGGACATTCCTGGAGGGTTTCTGGACTGTTTGAATGGACACGAGGATGAAAATGATGACGAAGTGTTTCCTGTTTAGAAGTTTATTTTAATTCTGTTGTTGGTTATGCAATTAAAACAGTGTTACAAGCTAAAGAAACACAAAAGACAATTTGATGTGTAGATTTAAGTTTTACAAGATGAAAGGAAACATGGTTTTCAGTTTGGTGCCTGTATCACGTGCATGAACCACTACCCGCTTTATTACCATATGCCGCATTTACTACCGCAACAAAAGCTGCTGCAGGAAGCAGAGTTGCAAAACATCTGGAGCTATTTGGAATGGAGCAGAGGAGATTTTCTTGCAGGGACGCAGTTTGTGAGAGAGACGCTGTCAGGAAGAACAACATGAAGTGATGTCTCTCCTGTCAGAACAGAGCGCGCGCTGAATGCAGCCGGGAGCGGAACCTGCAGTCAGCGTTCAGGTTTCACTAATAATCTTTAATCACCTGTAGCTCTGCGGATCTGTTTCCTGAGACAGAAACAAAAAAGTGACCTGATTTTCATTCCTCATCTCTTCTCCTCCCGAATCATCATCAGTAACAGCATCCCGATGGGTCGCGCGGAGGGGAAACAGCTTCAACATCACAAACACAAGCGTCACGAGCCGCTCCGTCTCCGTCCGGGAGGCGCGAGGAGGACGAGCTGATTCTGCGGAGTTCAAGGAGGAGAAGAGGGAGGAGAGGAAGACGGAGGTGGAAATCCCGCGAGAAAAACAGAAAAAGAGAGGCGGACAGATACACATCCAGAACAGAGAGAGGAGAGTGAAGCGCCGCACGTGAGGCGCGCGAGACCCCCGGGGGGAGAAGGGACTAATCATTAATTTTGGAGGAGCGCATCATTTTTGGTTTTTCTTCCCCCACGCGGACAGAGAAAAAAGGTAAGAACCAACGACCGTTTCTTCTTTCTTCGGTTTTAAATCTGGTTTAATTAAATCCGCTGGGGGCTGAATCGAACACCTGTAAGCTTCCTCTGCCTGATTGATCAATTAACCACAGCTGTGGCCGCAGAGACACGGCACTGGAACATGGAAATGGCGCAAAACGCCGCACTGCTGCCTGTTATCGTGTCAGTAGCGGGTTTATGTAAATCACCATCGTCTAAAATGTGGAACATTAGTTGTGAAATGTGTGTTTTGGGTGTAAAAAAGCGGGATTTAAAGGTCTGTCATCAGTTTGATCTACTTCTGTTGACTGAAATTCTCACCTGACACGGTGATGTGACAGACAGGATTTAGTATTTAGTATAAGACACGCGCCCCCAGCCCTCCCACTTGCTTTATTGTCTTTTCCATGTACCGGTTGAGGCGCTTCTTGGCGTGCTGAAGATCAACCTGAACGTCTTCCTGCGTGGGTTATTATAACATGTTTAATATTCCATCTGACTGTCAAACTGAGTGGTGATCATGTAGCTGAACGTTACTAAGGGTTTGGCTGGGAGATGCTTTGCTGACTGGTGGGTGGTTTATGTATCCTGACTCTATTGACTAATGCTGGAAAAAAGAGGGGGTGTAGCGGGAGTGCGCGCAGGAGTCCGCGTGAGTTTTGTGTGCATGTTTGTGTGAGTAGAGATGCGGGCTGCGGAGTTTGTGTGGGTCTCCGTGGACTCTGTTCTTTGCGCGTTAGTGCGCTTAGCGTGCGCATTACGCATCTCGGTGCAGTTTTGTTTTGATAAGAGAGAGAGAGAGAGAGAGAGAGTCTGGGGGAGGCGCAGTTCTCTGCTGGATCTGCAGACCCGTGTGTTCCTCGTCTGTGTGGAACAGCGCGTTAAAAGGATGGAGAAACAAAATGAGATGGATGGAGCTGCGAAGTATGTGTGCGCAATGGCGCGCCCTAAGGGTTTTCCCTGCAAATTAAACCCTCCGTCAACCTCTTCAGTGTTTCCCGAGGGGTGTGTGTGGGGGGGAGTAAGGGTTTGGTAAAATATTGTGTTCTATCCACCTGCAGGAAACATTCTTTACATGTTAGGAAAACAATTCCAGGTGCTGCACTGAAATCTTGGGTTTGGACATTCAGCATCACGTGAACATGTTGTGCACAACTGCGTCTGAAGATATTCTGAAACATTCAGTTTGATTCACCCCCTCTGCTCTTTCAAATGGCAACATTTTTATCTGAAAAGCTGAATATGATGTTGATTTGACCTGTTATCAACAACAAAAGTTGCTTTTATTTGTTGCAGCTTTTTTAAGCCACTGTTGCACTGAGAAACCACCGATTTTTATTGACAGGATAATGTTGGATTATGATTCTGTGGCTGGACACAAACAGCTGTTCTGTTAGACTGTAAGAGTAAAAGGTTTTTGGAACATCTCTGGGAGTTTAGAGTTTGTAGTTTCATCATATTTGCAGCTTATTTACAGCAGACTGTATCTCAGTAGAATCATCTGCCCCAAAACTCCTGATTATAAAAACCAAACAGTGTCACAAGGACAGTTTTTAATCAAGATTTTAGATGGTGAGTTGATTGTGTAACAGATCACATCAGATTTCTGTTTTCTTTTGCTTCATCCAAATCTGATCACTGCAGAAACGAGTGCAGTTGTTTGTAAAGGCAGATTCATGTTCCCTCTTCTCCCCTCAGAGAACTATAAACAGGTTTATCAGCATGTTACAAGATGGAGGCAGTAAATAGTTTTGTTAGAGTTGGGACAAAAAGAAAAAAACTGAAAAGTGAAGCAAGGAGGATGAAAAGCTCTTTGAGAGACGAAGCTGACATAAATGTTTGTTTAAACAAGGGATTTAAAGGAAAGCAGTGGCTTAGCTCCGTGGAGTGCAGTGAGAAGCAGTAAGAAGGATGTTAGACTGCAGAGGAAAACGGATCATATTTGAGCCTCGTCTCAGGATAATAGATTCAAAACTGTTGAAGGTAATATTGTTTCAGTCTTGTTTTCTGTATCATCTGCTTTTCATTGGTTTGTGTTGGTGGTTTCAGTTTCAGGCTTCTCACTGTGCCCTTTTATCCTGGTCATCATGTTGAATTGGTCCAAATATAATAGTATTTATAAAACATCTGAAATTATAAAGCCAGTGTTGCTTGAAGGACGCTTCACCTGCCTCCTCTCATACCAGAGTTCTAAACTATCATCAATCTTGTGTTGAGAAATGATGGATTTGTAACCATTTGTTCATACCAGGCAGTATCTGACCTGTAACACCTGGACTTTCAACTATCACATGAAAGTCCTGCTCAGTTATCTAAAACTTACAGAGTTGTGGGTATTTTTGCCTTGGCTGAAGTTGATTAGCTGTGACGGCCATTTTTAATGGAGTTTACTCCAAAAGTTCATAATTTGTATGTGTTCATACAAACAAATAAGCCTCTGCTTATAATGTTTTCTTCTATAATAAGACTATCAGACCTCTGGCCGCCATCAGACTTCCAGGTGCCAGAATGTTTAGAGAAAAACAAACATCATGTAGAAGCTGTAACATCAGGTTAATTTAAGCACTCAGCGATCTGATGTTACCTTACAATCAGTTGTCGCTGTGATGTTTGTACAAATTAATCAAAGTAACCTTGAAAATCCCCCCAAAATCTGTTTAAAATTTCATGAGACATATTGCTAAAAGACAAAGAATTGATTCCAAGAGTTAATGTGACGTGTTCAGAGCATGTAACTATGGTGAATCATCTTCTTTTAAATAAACAAAAAACATTAGAGAAAAGTTAAATAACTAGTATGTTTTCTTATTGATCAATCAGGGATATTTATTGTAATAATAAGGAAAGTTATCAGTTAAAATAATACATTATAAAAATCACAAATTACACCATTAACTTTGTATGAACCTGTAAAATATGTATTTTAATTTGAAATCAACTTTCCCCATTTCCTGTCCACAAGCTGATTGCACTAATCCAAAGTACAGCATGTACTTTTTGGATAGTATACTGTAGTACTTCAGTCTGCTGCCTGAGATTTCAGGTTGTTTCAGTCTCAGCAGGATCATGTAGGATTTTGTTTTTGTTTTCATTCACATTTTAGAGGTTTAAGTTTCTTTACATTTCTTCCACTGATCAACACTGAGTCCAAATCATTTATCTACTTCCTGTTATTTGTTTTAGTCTCTGAAGGTGGAAAAGCTGAATAAAATATTGTAGCATTTGAAGAGTTTCGTCATTTTGATAATTAAATTATTTGGAATTCTATTGAACCCACCTTTAATGGGCTAAGATCAACTATGATGTCACTGCAGCACTTGACATGTTGGAATTAATATGTTAAAACCATCAAGATGCTTATTTACTTCTGATTTTAAATAATTCCAGTCAAAACTGTTTTATCTAGTGCAATATGTTTTACCCCTCCTTTCCACTGGACGTGTCAGCAGCACGTAGTGTTTTGCTCATGCAATCAGCTGTGCGTCTCTTCCCACGCGCTTATCCTTTGAAATCTCATGTAGCGAAATCACGCGTGATTTCATCACCACCTATAGACTTCCAACCCGACACAGGTACTGTACTTTCTTGTAGTCTCACAAACGGAAATCTGCACGGGTCTTTTTTTTTTTTTTTTTGAAACTTCCAGGTATTTTAGGTCTTACAAACATCTGATTTCCTGTCTGGTCCAAACTGAGCTGCTGAATTTGACGCGTTTTAGAAGCGTACAGTGTAAAAAATAGAACTAAGATTTGTTTTACTGACCTGTCCATGAAATACCTCAAGAGGGGAAAAGGTTTACTGTATCTATATTTAAAGGTTTGACCTTTAAATATAGATACAATATACATGACACTGTATTGTTAAGGATTTGAGTCAAGATTAAACAAGTTTGTGCAGAACTTGAGGACTTGCTGAACAGGTCATTCTACATTAATCCAGGTGTGTGGAACCGAACCGTGTCTTTACGGGACATTTGATGTTGTTCAGAAGTTTTTTGGAACTATATTGATGTATAATGTTTAATGAGGTGACAGCTGATTGGATGTTGTCTGTATTTTACATGTAGATTGTCATGTATGTGCTGCTCAGCTGGTTTTGGACTGACAGAATATGAAAACCTCTTTTTGGATTTGTGAATTTGCGCCTCTCTGACCTGTGTGGGTGAGCTTTTTATAGCTATCACAGTTCACTCTTCTTCTCCTCTCTTCCTCCCCCACTCACTTTGTCATTTTCCAGATAGATAGATGGAGTGAGATGGTGTATTTCATCCTTCTGTAGACTCTATTTTACTCCATCTTTCCTTGTTTCTCCTCCCTCATCACTCACTGTTGATTACTTTCTATACTTGACCCTCTTTGATCATCTTCTTTAGTTGCTACAATCTTTTCATCAATACTTTTGTTTGCATATAACTCATTTTTCTTTTTTTCATTCCCCCTTTTCCCCTCTCACTCTTAGAAATTTACATGTTTTCTTTTCCCTCTTGTTCTTCTTGCATCACTCCACTTGACAGTAAAGCTGAGATGTCTCGCCCTTCTCGTTCAACCTTTCTCTAACATCCTATATAATCTCCTCCCTCTCCATCTTTTCCTCCTCCTCTTGTAAAAACACAAGCTTCTTCTCCTTCTTTTACCCAAACACTCATTTTATTCCTCCTGTTCTCCCTTCATCCTCCTCAGCTCATCCATCATCTCTTTGACTCCTCCTGGTTTTATCTTTAGCATCCTTTTGTTTCTGTATTCTACTGAACTGAGTTTCTACTCAGATTAATAAACATTAAATGTAACATTTATGAAGTGTTTTACATTAGAAAGGTGAAATTAGAGACTGTTTATGTTTTTATTTATATCATGTTGAATATATTCTTCATTACTGTTCACACGTATGTCGCCATTTTTAAAATGTTTAACATTTATATAACTTTTTTGGCAATTTAAAAGAAAAACTGTATTTTTTTTCTTATTTTGATTAATGGTCAAATAATTAAATCAATCACATACCCATAATCATATGTTTCTGAAAACATACAATAAAAAATGCGAACAATTTAATAATACTAGCTATTTAGTGGTTATGTAACTACTTCCTGGTCCAACAATCACAATAAATGTTAAATACTGAAAAGAAACAAACATGTAGTTATTTGAAATGAAGCAGTGTTCAGAGGCAACATGCCTGATTTACTCATGTCTCCAGTAAATCAGAAAATAATCAGGTTAGATTTATGGAAAGATTGAGATTACAGCGACGTTACAAATATTTTTTGTTAAAGTTTATTTCATCTTAAAAACTTTTGAAGTTCCTTATTTTTGAATCCTACAGACACTAGGGGGAGCTGTGTCAATAAAAAGTAATCTATTACACTTGGTAGATTTTCTTAAAACCCTAATAACTAACATTAATAGAGATTTTATTACCTGCACAGATTCACACAAACAGGACAGATGATCTCTGTATCAACTGACTCACGGTGAATTTTACACATTAATGTACATGCATATACATATATGTACAATATTACACATAAATTGCTGCAGAAATTGTGATCTCTTTATTTGACTCTTATTCTGAAGGAAGACACTGACTTTTTGCTGAAAACTGCTAATTATTGTTTAACATATGGAACTGACTGGTTATATGAACATGTTCTTTCTGATGGGAGACTCTGACACGCTGCCATTACTTCCATCATGTCATCACACTGCTGGTCATGTCCCACTCATGGAAATGTCCCTGCTTGCTGCAGTACGTCTGCCTCAGGCTGACACTTAAATCCAGAATTTTTTTTGTCTTCATCACTTGGTAAAGAGAAGTTAGTTTTTTCATACAGGATTCACTCTAACTGTGGAAAACATCCACAATGATATGATAGAGACGCGTCCTTTTCCCAGTCATGATTAGGAACCTAGCTTGTCACATCTTTTAAACAATTAGAATAACCCAAACAACTTACACTGCTGGATTCTCCTCCTAGACTGTAAATGTGATGCAGAAAGAAGGAGGAGGAAGTGGAAACATGCAGCCAATAGGATTCTTCTTTTTTCTTCCACGCTCTTATTTTGAAAAGATTTGATGTTTTAGTTTATGCATCAGCTCCATTGGTCATGGCTAGAGATGCACCGATACCGGTATCGGGTATTAGGGTCAATACCATTCTGTACTGTATCAGTATCAGTTTGAAAATAGCGGTATAGTTGATTGCATCCCTAGGTACTATATAACGGACACAACAACACAATGATGTCTTCTTGTTTTGATCTATGTAATTAACAAGAATTCAGTAACTACACACACTTTTAGGTCATTAAACTAGTTTTTGTTTTGGTAGAAGGATTCTCTGATGTTAATAATCTTTTTTCCATGCCAACTGATAAGAAGTTCAACCAAATCCTGAAGGACACACCCAGAAGTTCAAATCAAAACAATTCCTTCCTTTAATTATTAAAAATATATTTAGTTATCATTTTGTGAGTCAACAGGCAGGACATCTTTAGTTCAGAGTCTGGATTCAGAAATCCAACATGGCAGCATCTGTAAACGACATATTGGGGCTTCACTTTTGCACAACGTTGTAAAACAGATTTCTCATCCATCAGTCAGTATTTTACCTGCACGACTAGTTTAAATACCTAAAACAGAAACTACAGTGTAAATGTTTTAATCATATGATTTTATGCCGTACCGTATTATTTATAGATGATCGATTTTCTCCCAATCGTCTTTATTTCTGTTCAGTTTGTGTATCAGAACTAAACAACAATTTCTTATACTGTATGTCTGCTTTTTTATTTGTTTGTTTATTTATTTTCAACAATGCTGAAAACATGTTGGACATGTCTTCACATACTAGGAGACAAACAGATCATCTCACTGAGGATGTATTTTATAAATCAGGTCACCTTGATGACTTTAAACCCGAACATCGATTAGTTGATGTGTGACATTATTGGCAGCTTTGTCTCCTCACCATCACTGTTAATATTCATTCTCTTCATGTCTCCACGCCACGTGCACGCATGGAATTCTAAATTTAGAGTAAATTCACGTGCACATCTTCGCTTGTTTTCTGTGCATGTGTGTTTGCATGTTTGATCAGCAGCTGTTGGATATTCATGATGCATCTCTGAGTGTCTTACAGTTAAAGAGAATATCTGTTTAATTTTTGTAGGTAATTCACAAATAAGAGACGTCGTCCTTCACAATATCTGTTTAGAAAGAACTTCAGAAATAATATATTTACATATTAAGATCTGTTACACAGAAATTTGTTAACATACTGCATGAATCAGAACAGCCTTAAAATAAAAACTTCCCAACAATTACCTCTTTAATGAATAACTTTGCTCATATTTTTATTCTTTCTGCTCATTTGTTTTCTTTGTTTATTGTCTATTTTAGATACTGACATTGTTTTAGAGCACGTTCGATGTGGCGTTCGGTTATGAATTCAGCTCCACACCTACTGATAGTTAGTAGGATGTTCTGATGTCCATAGGAGGTACTGGTCCAGATGTGTTGGTTTATTTTGATACTGCCAACAGCATCAAATATTCTTCTTATTTGTGACTCGGTGTGTTTTTAACTGAGCAGGTCACTGAATTCAACTAGTCGTCCCTGTTGATGTTTAAAAAAGTTCAAATGATTTAAGAGTTTATCTTGTTGTTTTGAGTTCAGTTCAATATGTCCGTCATGTTTTTCACACCTGGTCCTTCATCTAACTGTGTCTATATTTCTCCTGTTGTATAATCTCAAGCATTTATTTTTTGATCCAGTTGTGTTGTTTGGTTTTGTTTTTATCAGTTTATCAGGTATTTCTCCAGTTGTTTTGTTTAATTTGATCAACTGGAGTGTTTTCTTTTCTCTCTTCATGGAAATCTTTAACTTGTGATGTTTAGTTTGGATTTAAATCATCTGACTCATCATTTTTTGGAAGGATTTCTCCTGTTTGTGGATAGTTTGATCATCAGAAGTGTCAGAGGAAGTCTGTACTGATGTTTATCTTTAGTGAAAGGTTTCAAAAGTTTCTTTACATCGAAGATCCAACAACAAATCCAGCAGATAGAAGAAACATCTGTAGTTTATAAACCTTCTGATTCTGATGTCAAATAAAACTGCAGTAGAATCATTCAAGTAAGGAACTGAAACAAAGTTCTGGTTACTGGAACATAATGGAACCCAACGCCTGTCTGTCTGTCTGTCTGTCTGTCTGTCTGTCTGTCTGTCTGTCTGACCCTCTGCCTGTCTGTCTGACCCTCTGCCTGTCTGTCTGACCCTCTGTCTGTCTGTCTGTCTGCCTGTCTGTCTGACCCTCTGCCTGTCTGTCTGTCTGACCCTCTGCCTGTCTGTCTGTCTGTCTGTCTGTCTGACCCTCTGCCTGTCTGTCTGACCCTCTGCCTGTCTGTCTGACCCTCTGCCTGTCTGTCTGACCCTCTGCCTGTCTGTCTGTCTGCCTGTCTGTCTGACCCTCTGCCTGTCTGTCTGTCTGACCCTCTGCCTGTCTGTCTGTCTGTCTGTCTGTCTGACCGTCTGCCTGTCTGTCTGACCCTCTGCCTGTCTGTCTGACCCTCTGCCTGTCTGTCTGACCCTCTGCCTGTCTGTCTGACCCTCTGCCTGTCTGTCTGTCTGCCTGTCTGTCTGACTCTCTGCCTGTCTGTCTGTCTGTCTGTCTGTCTGTCTGTCTGTCTGTCTGTCTGTCTGTCTGTCTGTCTGTCTGTCTGTCTGCCTGTCTGTCTGTCCCTCTGTCTGTCTGTCTGTCTGACCCTCTGCCTGTCTGTCTTTGTGAGAGTATTTATACCAGCAGCAGTTGAACACATGAATAATTTAGCTGACACTGAACTGTTGTTGTTACCAGCATAGAAACTGAACTATATTAGTATTGATTTAATCTTCATCAGGATTCTGGACATCAAACAATCAGCTGTTAAATTTTTGAACCAAGACTTCGATGTGACACAGAATATCAGTATTTTTCTTGTCTTCCTTTGTTTTCTATCTTACATGTTATGAAATACCTGAAAGGAGTGAGGTGTTGTGTGTGTGTGTGTGTGTGTGTGTGTGTGTGTGTTCTTGTATTTCTGACCTCCTGAGGACCCGTTTCCTGACATTTACTATCTTTCTGGGGTCCGAGGGTTCTTGTGGGGACCGAAGCCTGGTCCCCATGGGGGGGACTCCCCTTTTTAGGGTTAGGGGTTAGGTTTATAGGTATGGTGTGAATAGAGTTTTAGTTAGTCTTAGTGTTAGTTATAGATCAGTAATGGTTAAGGTTAGGAAAAGGGTTTGGGTTAGGTATAAATCTAGTTACTAAAATCAATGGAAGTCAATGGACGGTCCCCATAAGGATAACAAAACTAAAACTGGCTAATGCTAACTAACCGGAGGGTCATTGGCTTGAATCCCCGCTTCTTGGGCAAGACACTTCACCCACTTTGCCTGTGTGGTGGTGGTCGGAGGGTCCGGTGGCTCCTGGCAGCCTCGCCTCTGTCAGTAGGTTCCAGGACAGCTGTGGCTACAACATGTGTGTAGATCATCACCAAACATGTGAATGGGTGAATGTCAGACTCTAGTGTAAAGCGGTTTGGGGGTCACCTGACTTAAGAAATAGACTATAAAAGTACACGCCAAGTGATGTTTGTAAATATTTAGTACATTAAGTCTGATCCAGTTTATTCAAGTCATAAGAGTTTGAAACATTGTTGAACATGATTCCAGTCAGCAGAATATAAAAAGATGTTATTTTACAATCTAAATGTTTATTTGTGAGCGTTGCAGCATGGCGGGTCTGTGAGTGAGAGGTTTCTACCAACACATGAAGACTTAAATTCATGTCTGACTCTTGTATTACCGCCGACACGTGCAGCAGACACTCACCATGGAAATACTGTCACCACGTTGTCCCCAGTGTAGAGACCTCAGCTGACTCCAGCCATCATGTTTAAACACACCAGCCGTCCTCGTCCTCGTCCTCATCATCCTGCAGCTGACAGAG
>SSNP01000068.1:957441-981957 GCA_006937955.1 Pachypanchax playfairii
GTCACATATACCAAACTAAACTAAAGCAACAAGTTAACTGGAGTCTGAAGCATCCTAATCAGATGCTGGAACCACCTCAGCTAATTCAGTTTGATGATGATGAGGAGTGACTCTGCTTTGAACTTCCTCAAGATGATGAACTTCCCCATTTTATTTCTAAATCTGGTTCTGGTCTCATTCTTTCTGTCATGATCTGAATTCTCTGACCAGAGATGAGGGTCAGAACTCAGAAGGACCAGTAAATCAGGAGTTTTTCCTTCCTGATCTGGATTCATCTCTCTTTGTTTCTACCATCACTCATAACTAGGAAAAACTCCTTCCCTCCCAACCTGCTGGAAGTGTTCCAGCTTCTTCCAGATGTTGTTTAATTAGTTCTGATAAACTCGTACTACTATGAAAACATTTAATGACCCTCGTCATTCACCACCCTGATGACTGAGCTGCTGTTTAATGGATCAAACTCTCGACCTGTTTTCTTCATGTCAACATGTTCCTTGTCCTTGTGCCCTTTAAACCTAATAGGGAATATTATTATTATTGGACAAACCATTCTGGTAATAATCCTCTGGTTCTTAGAAATGCATGTTACGGGGAAATGGTTTCGCCAAATGTTGGATTTAATTTAAACCCTATTTTTATACATCAAAGAAGAGTCATACTCGCTAAAGAAGGAAGCTTGTTGACCAAAAATATAATTAATATATTAGCAAAAAGAGACAAATGTTTCAGCAGGAGACTTGGAGTGAAAAGGTAACTAGCAACTACTAACAGACTAAGTTAAATGTACAAAATGTGAAAACGTATTTGCCCCCCCCCCCTTACTTACAGATCATCAAACAAATTTTAACTTCAGATAAAGACGAGCTGCATGAAAATAGAAAGAAGCTGTTCAGAGCATCAATCAGTGAGCTCTACTGTCATCATGTCTCTCTGACAGGAAACAACCTCTCCTCACCTTCCTGTTGTACTTCCTGACAGAGCAACAGTTTAAATGACTCTCTCTCTCTCTCTCTCTGGGAGGACTGAAGGAGCGACAGACTCTCTTGACCAAACAGGAACAGAAACCATCACTTTGCTTTAGAGGAAACATCAGCTCTGCAGGAATCCTGACAGTTTTAAAGCTGCTTTGAACGCAGCAGGTTCTGATTCAGCTCAATCAGCTGACAGACAGATGTTTCATCAGGAAAGTTTCAGATGCTTCTGAAAATTCATGAGGTATTTTGTCATTTCTTGCTTCCTGAATGTACTAAAAATGATATAATATTGATTTACAGCGTGTTCAGGGAGGGAGATGTTGAAAAGAATTCTGTCCAAGCTCTCAGATGTTTTCAGCCTGAGTGATGTTTTTACAGTTCAGAGCAGATTCTGTCAGATTCCTGATGTTTTTATGCTTTGAGATGCTCCGATGTGTCTCATTGTGTTCTAAGTGTTAAATTGATGCTCTCATCCAGTTGGATTCACAGTGAATGAGCCGACAGCGGCGCAGGTTGTTGCTCAAGGACGCTCGACAGTCTGGCTTTTGAAATGAAAAAGAGATTCTTCAGCTGAAAAAAGTCTTATTTAACCACTTCACCAAAGACAAGGTTGGCCTTTTTTCTCTGTGTGTCAGATCATTTTATGCATCTAATGAAAGATGAAAGATTCAAAATGATGAACATCACTTGAGTTCATGAAAACCCACCACATCATCCTGCGTACAAAGTATCACAAGCTGCTTTATGGAATATTTTAACCTGTAATAAATTTGTTTTTCAGTCATTTTTAATCCGATAAATAATTATTTCTGCCACTTTTTCCCACATTCAAGAGTTTATTTTGCTTTTTCTGGAGTTCTATCTTTGTTTTCATCCTGATTCAAACTGATCAGGTTTCACCAACGTACCATCTGGTTCTTCCTGCTCAGCAGTTTTCATTAAGTCTGGAAGTAGAGACCATCTGTATGAGACTAATAAAGATGAGGTAGAAGAACTCGTCATACGTTCACCGTTCCAACTCTCACAAGCAGCGATAATTATTCCTGTTCCTCAAAGACCCCCAGTCTGCTTGTTTTAGATCAGGGTGTCCAACTCCAGGCCTCGAGGGCCCCCATGCTACATGTTTTAGATCAGGGTGTCCAACTCCAGACCTCGAAGGCCCCCATCCTGCATGTTTTAGATCAGGGTGTCCAACTCCAGGCCTCGAGGGCCCCCAGTCTGCTTATTTTAGATCAGGGTGTCCAACTCCAGGCCTCGAGGGCCCCCATGCTGCATGTTTTAGATCAGGGTGTCCAACTCCAGGCCTCGAGGGCCCCCAGTCTGCTTATTTTAGATCAGGGTGTCCAACTCCAGGCCTCGAGGGCCCCCATGCTACATGTTTTAGATCAGGGTGTCCAACTCCAGACCTCGAAGGCCCCCATCCTGCATGTTTTAGATCAGGGTGTCCAACTCCAGGCCTCGAGGGCCCCCAGTCTGCTTATTTTAGATCAGGGTGTCCAACTCCAGGCCTCGAGGGCCCCCATGCTACATGTTTTAGATCAGGGTGTCCAACTCCAGGCCTCGAGGGCCCCCATCCTGCTTGTTTTAGATCAGGGTGTCCAACTCCAGGCCTCGAAGGCCCCCATCCTGCTTGTTTTAGATCAGGGTGTCCAACTCCAGGCCTCGAGGGCCCCCATCCTGCTTGTTTTAGATCAAGGTGTCCAACTCCAGGCCTCGAAGGCCCCCATCCTGCTTGTTTTAGATCAGGTTGTCCAACTCCAGGCCTCGAGGGCCGCCAGTCTGTTTGTTTTAGATCAGGGTGTCCAACTCCAGGCCTCGAAGGCCCCCATCCTGCATGTTTTAGATCAGGGTGTCCAACTCCAGGCCTCGAGGGCCCCCATCCTGTTTGTTTTAGATCAGGGTGTCCAACTCCAGGCCTCGAGGGCCCCCAGTCTGCTTATTTTAGATCAGGGTGTCCAACTCAAGGCCTCCAGGGCCCCCATCCTACATGTTTTAGATGTTTTCCTGCTCCAACACACCTGATTTGATGATTAACAGGCTTCTCGTTACCTGAACAGGTAATTCAATCACTTAATCAGGTGCTTTGACTTTTATAACCTGTTTTTTTCTGGCAGCTCATTTAATCAGAATTCTGATCTGAATATATTGTTTTACAAGACGAATTTCCAGATGCGTTGACATTCTATAACATACAACATGTAACTGAATATACATCCTTATTTTATCTTAGAACATCTTTATCACCTGCATGAAACACTGAACACATTTTAATGAAACTCAGAACATCATGATTGTATGTACGTCTACGACTGATCGACTTATGGAGTCAACCTAATTCAAAACGGCTGCCGCACCTTATAGGTCATAGCCAGCAAAAATAGTATTTTAGTTAGTTTTACAGAATTATCTGAGTGAGACTCAGCTTGAACACTGTGTGCTAAGGACAGTAGACAGTTGGACATGAGGTTGAGATTTTAGAATTTAAGTCAATGAAAAGTTTTTCTGTGTGTTCAGGAACAGTTAAGTAAATAATAAAGTTAAATACATTATATAAAGAAAAAGATTGGAGGATTGTTTTAGATAAAATATTCAGTGATGATGTAACACCTGAACCTTCAGGTATCCAGTCCATCAGGCCACATAGATGGACAGCCGTTCATACTCAGGGACTATTTAGAGCTGCAAATTAACCTAAAAGCATATTTTTGGTTTAAAACTGAATCAGATTATTAATCCCCGAGAGGTAAATCAGGCCTGAATCACAGCAGATACATTACATACCACATTAGATGTATAGAACATAGACTATAGGTTTGTGGAGAAAACCAACACATGCAACATGCAAACTTCCTGCAGAAAGGTCCCAGACTGGTTTCAAACCCAGGACCTTCCTGCTACAAGACAACAGTGCAACCAACTACACCACCGTGCAGTTCTATGAATGAATGAAAATGTACATGCTGTTTATTATTTACTGAAAAGTTCAGTTAACATAGAAGTTACTTCATCAGCTTCACTCAAAGCTTCACGTCTCACTAATAAAATGAAATATAGTTTTATTGTTAATGAAATGTGCTCTGATAAATGTTCAAATCAATGATGGCTGTGATTAAAAAGCCACAAAGCAGTTACTCAGATTAATGAGCTCCTTAAATGTCAAACGTTTGCTCCCAAACCAGGTTTTCAATTTCACTGTCTCAGACGCTGAATTATAATCTGCTACAGAACAAACAAATCCCAACAAACTAAAACTAAATGAAGTTGAATCTAATCCAACTGTTTGCTTTTTAAATGCTGTAATCCTTATATTAAATTTATCAGGATATGCTTGTGTGCTGCATCCTGATATCTGTGTAGTCAGAGGAGCTTTTAGGAGCCTCGGAATAGAATAGATCTGAACATACACACACTTGGTTACAGATACAGAGTTAGAAATGTTTTTAACTGAGACAAGAAATGTAGTTTGAGACAGAGCGACTGAGTGGAACGTTTATAAACCTCCATCTGAGAATCAGAACCACTTCCTGTTGCTGCATCATGCAGGATGCAGGATGTTTGTAGAACACCTGAACATCCAGAATGCAGAAGGAAAGCAAACAGCTTGTAAACCATGTGGATACATCGTCTGATTTCAGGTTTCAGAAGAACATTAGGAAGGAAACAAATGTCACACACTCACATGTTGTTCTCTTTTAGAACCAGGAAGTTCAGGTTATTGATTCCAGATATAGAATCACATGTAAGCACATATTTATCTTTATTACTCCTTTTAAAACGTGGTGTAAAAACATTATGACTGATGCAGTAGTTCCAATTATTATGAAAAAAATAAAATTAATTTTAAACTAAAAAATTATTACGAGAATTCATGTTTGTCAGACATTTATTGAAAAGTTGAAGATCAGACTTTTTTTTAATTACTGGCGGATTGTGTCGTTTAAATATTGAGTTTTATTTAATACATTTAATACAAAATGAATCTTAAAATAACTTAAACAGTCTCCTGTAGATTGGAGAGGACGGCGCCATATTTTCACCTGTCGTTGTCTGCCTCGCCTTCCCAAGGCTGCTACACGTCCGACAGTGAGAACAGGACCCTGAACTCATCGTCTGAGATGTGAATCTGCTTCTCTAGAGGGGAGAACGTCCGTGTGGACGCTGCAGAGACCAAAAACACAAATAACACAAAGTAGAAGAAACAGCAGGAACGTGACCATGAAACTTAAAGGAAGGAGTAAACACATGAAAAATCAAACGCTCATTTATTAGAGACACGTGGAGGAATCTGTCTACCTCAGGAGACAGTGTCCATGCATGCGTGCATGTGTGTGTGTGTGTGAGAGAGCAAGAGAAAGCGACTGATGGTTACTGCTGCAACACATTACCTCTGGATCATGTGACCTGCTTAGACAAAAAGCTGGAGAGCTCTTGTAAAGGAGGAAGAATTTGTCTCTCCTGTTTTATTATTAATGATTGTGTGTGTTTGTCTTCACACACACACACACACACACACACACACACACTACACACTACTGCAGCTGTGTGTGTGTTTTCTACTGGGTGAGAGAGATCAGAGAGAAACTCAGAGGGAGCGTGACATTTGGAAGTTCTGCTTGTGCATGTCACTGTGTGCACTAACTGTGTGCATATTTACAAATAATTATGTGTTTTTGGTTTAAATGTTAATGAATTCAGTTCATGGTGTTTGTTTGAGCTTGTTTATATTTACCTTCCTGCATCATTTACCTAAGGTGTGTTTGTTAAAGTGTCTCTTAATTTTACGCAAGCGTTTGTGTCGTGTGTGTGTGTGTGTGTGTGAGGGACGTGTCATGCCCAGACAGATTGTCCCCAGATGGCGTTGAGCTCCTTTACACACCACGCTTGTTGTCAGGACAGCCACGCTGGTTGCCATGACAGCTGCGGTGGTTAGGGAGCAGCAGCGGTGACTGATGATCCTCAGGAACAGCAGCTCGGTTGCGTCTCCTCTACCCTTCTGTTGTTATCTTCATCCCTACGTTTACTTTCTCATCTGTTAGTTTCCTTCTTTCCACACGCTGCATCACGTCTCTGGTGGAGCTGGAGCTCAGCGGTTTGGTCCCTCCATCGTTTATCAACCAGAGTCAGACACCGACTCTTTGATCATTAATTCATTAAATCCTTGTAAATGTCTGTCTCACAGCTGATTGATGGGGTCAAACCATGAGAAATGGCTGCTCACCACCAACCACACTGTAAACAAGGTGTGTTTCACATATCAAGTTTCTATAAGCTAAAATCTGTGTGTGTGTGTGTGTGTGTGTGTGTGTGTGTGTGTGTGTGTGTGTGTGTGTGTGTGTGTGTGTGTGTGTGTGTGTGTGTGTGTGGGTTTGTATTTCTGACCTCCTGAGGACCAGTTTCCTGACTTTTACTATCTTTCTGGGGTCCGAGGGTTCTTGTGGGGACCGAAGCCTGGTCCCCATGAGGGGGACTCCCCTTTTTAGGGTTAGGGGTTAGGTTTATAGGTATGGTGTGAATAGAGTTTTAGTTAGTCTTAGGGTTAGTTATAGATCAGTAATGGTTAAGGTTAGGAAAAGGGTTTGGGTTAGGTATAAATCTAGTTACTAAAATCAATGGAAGTCAATGGACGGTCCCCATAAGGATAACAAAACACACTTGTGTGTGTGTGTGTGTGTGTGTGTGTGTGTGTGTGTGTGTGTGTGTGTGTGTGTGTGTGTGTGTGTGTGTGTGTGTGTGTGTGTGTGTGTGTGTGTGTGTGTGTGTGTGGGTGTGTGGGTTTGTATTTCTGACCTCCTGAGGACCAGTTTCCTGACTTTTACTATCTTTCTGGGGTCCGAGGGTTCTTGTGGGGACCGAAGCCTGGTCCCCATGAGGGGGACTCCCCTTTTTAGGGTTAGGGGTTAGGTTTATAGGTA
The DNA here is from genome assembly GCA_006937955.1 of Pachypanchax playfairii. NCBI lineage: Eukaryota > Metazoa > Chordata > Actinopteri > Cyprinodontiformes > Aplocheilidae > Pachypanchax > Pachypanchax playfairii. The sequence goes on from SSNP01000068.1 coordinate 964,328, forward strand.
TGGTGTGAATAGAGTTTTAGTTAGTCTTAGGGTTAGTTATAGATCAGTAATGGTTAAGGTTAGGAAAAGGGTTTGGGTTAGGTATAAATCTAGTTACTAAAATCAATGGAAGTCAATGGACGGTCCCCATAAGGATAACAAAACACACTTGTGTGTGTGTGTGTGTGTGTGTGTGTGTGTGTGTGTGTGTGTGTGTGTGTGTGTGTGTGTGTGTGTAGATAGTGACTCCTTACTGACAAGCTGTATGTGAAATACTACATGGTTTATGAAAATGTTCAACATATTCATTCATTCTGATCAAAGGAATAACAAAAATAATTGCAGATATATTCAGAATTAAATGTTATTCATCCTTACAAGTATCTTTACACTCAGCACATAAACATAAAGACTGTAGGAGTGAAGCTGAAGCAGGTAACAGAACAACAGCTGTATCACATAAAGAAACATGGTTGAAAGGAAACACAAAAAACTGAACTTCCACTGCACAAGATACTAATGTAAAGAAACACTGCAATTAATTCATAATAAATAAATTACCATATTAAATTAACACAGGTCCCTGCAACCCTGAACAGGAAGATGGATGGATGGATGGATGGATGGATGGATGGATGGATGGATGGATGGATGGATGGATTGATTAAATGAACTCATCAAATGAATAGAAAACATGGTTTTGGAATAAAAACTACATGAACCTTACCATGTGGACAAACATGTTTTCACATGTGAAAACCTGGTAAATATGTTTCACATGGTAAATATGCTTTTGCGTGTTTTAAATGCTCATGTGATCCGATGTTGTCGTGTGAAAACCATGTGAAGTTCATGGGATTTCTCTGTGAAGGAGAAATCCTATATAATACGACACAAAGTGAATCTTTCTCTTTGTATTCAGTCAGAAGGAAAAGTTCACAGTCTCCTGCAGTAGAATTCTATATTTTCTGTACATCTATAGATGTAGTTTGTCGTGTCGACGATCGTCCTGTTTTTGTTCTTTTCACTAAACTCCCTTTACATTCTGTTCTTGCATGTTTGTTTCATAAAACCCAGATTCTGTTTTCTCTTTGTCTCATTTCCTCTCATCACTTCTCTTCTTTGTGTCCTCTGGTTTCTTTTTCCTCTTTAATTATTCTTAAAACTTTAATTACACGCGTTACATGAATTCTCTTCCTACAGCTGAGTTTGTTCCCTCGGCCGTTCTTTGGGAAGTGGTAGAAAATAAATTCAGAGAGGAAAAGTGAAATGACTTTGTGACTCAGCGTCTCTTCTTGTGGTGACAGTCAGACAGTTATCTGGCACTTTTTCCTCACTCATAAATATTTAAACCTTTTTTTTTCTTCAGGTTTGTGGAGGAAGGACATGTTGATATATTCACAGATTGAGTCTGGAGCTGCTCTTATTACAGACGGGTTTTTATTTCTAAGCTTCTTTCTGCCTTTGACATATTTTCTGTCACGCTGTTGCTGCTTTTTACATAAATGTTCATTTGCAGATAAACAAGATACTAATTTTGCTTTTAGTTTTAAAATTCATTACATTAATTCTTTGTTTAAATATTCCCTCCTGACTTGTTAAATGTGTCACTCGTTAGTTTTCACAGATATTTTTTGAGAAGGAGAGAAACGTCTTCATCTTGATCTGCTTTTTCACTTTTGACATAACAATTTATTTTGACATTTTGACAAACTCTGGCTGACAGGAACAGCTGACTCAGTAAATCCATCTTCTGTCATTCTTTTCTTTCATGATGAATCTCTTTCTTTCAGCCTGTCCTTCTAGCTTCCTGCCATTTTCCCTTTTTTTACCAGCAGAACTTGATGCTTTTGTCGTTTGCCTGCCAGCTGAGTCTGTAATGACTTCCACAGGACTAATAGCTACTTAATGGATGCAGAAAACCACATCACTTGATGTCTCATAGGAAAGAGGGAGACAGAATTACATTTTCAAACCCACTTCATTAGAAGTTGTTTGAGATCAAAGTTTGAAACATTACCATTGAAATGTTGGTGTGCAGCCGCTCAGCTGAAACAGAAACATTCTGGCATTAATGTTGATGGAAAATGCAAAATATATACAGCGATTAGACCAAATGTAGCCTGAAGGTTCCTGTGGAGAAAATAGTTGATCCAATGAGTGATTAACAAAGAAGAAGTGAATTAACTTTTTCTCTTATTAATTTTTTTAGCAGCCGTAATTATGCAAAAATCTATAATATATATTACAGTAGAAGAAATATGTTGTAAAATAAACTCATAAAAATACTGTGTATAAATGTTTTAACGGTGCAATATGTAAAAATCAGCCCATGTCGTCAAATCTGAGTCCTGCAGTTCATGTAGAGAACAAAACCAGCCCCTCCCCTCCCTGATCTTTCTGTTGGGTTGCCAGTTCTGATGTTGATCCTCATTTAGTTTCTCTTGTATTTGTTCAGTTTTTGAGAATGTCTGAAGGCGTTCAGCGTTGAGTTTTCCTAAGTGTGTTTGAACGCCCCATCACGTGCAGCTCAGCTGATCAGTTGGAAGGATGTGGTGGTTTCTTACTTTTTGCTGCTGCTTGTTGTGGAATTACAGCTGCTTGTGTTGAAGACTTGGCAGCCTTGTAGACTCACATGTGATTCGTTATGGAACCAGGAAGTCTGGACGTGTAAATAATGATTCTGGTCCGGGTTAGCTTTGTTTAAAATGACAGAATCTAGAGACCACCCAGCTGACTGAGATCCAGATCTGTTACAATGTGACTTTATGTTAGACTGTTGGGTTAGTATTTAACTGTAAAATTCTTACATACTGTACCTTTAAGTTCGACACCTCCGGTGAGCATCTTTGGATTGAAATGATGTTTAAATAATATCTAAAGTTTTGATAGACAGCTTTGTAAAAATTGGATTCAATCAGATCTGAACCTGCTGATTGGCTAAAGCTAACCGTTAAACTGTGCAGATTTAAATGATTTAAACTTGCAGACTGGACAGAAGGAGCTCACAGGTCAATGTCTCTAGTTCTGTTTGGGTCGTCTTGTGTTCTTGTTTTGTTCCAACACTTCAAGTTTTTGTCATTCATGTTCTTTATTTAAAAATCCTTTTACCCTCATGGTAATGTCCTTGTTTATTTTAAAATATTTGTATTATATTTATTTCTAGTTTCAGTCTTAAAATAAACTCAGATTTTAAAGTAGTTGCAGAAAAAGAGAAAGAAGTGAGAAACCTTCGGGCATGTCAGCGTCTCGCTTTGGTCACTGAAGCAGCCTGTCGGTTTTCTTCACATCTGAGAAGAGCTCACAGTTTCAGAGTAAAATCTAAGCAGGATAAAGAAGAAAGGCAGGTCAGTTTTCATCTGTGTGGCCTCAGCTGAGAGCCAGGCTGCAGTTCAGGAGTCTGTGATGGAGATTATTCCTGCAGGAAGATCACAGCCTCTTCAAACGTTGCTCCCTTCCTACGAAAACCTGGAACAGATATTTGGACTCCGGTTCCTGTTTATTATAAACCTCCTCCATCATTTGAAGAGAAGAAGCTCTGTGTTTATTTCTGATCCATCGTGGATGTTTCCACCTGCTCAAAGTTACTTCTCCCCTTTAAAAAAATCTGTTTCTTTGTCAAATCATCAGTTTGTGAATCATTTTCAGTGGTTGAGTCTGATTTACTTTGACTGAGAATTCAGTTTATAGACACTGCAGTTGTTGGTTAGTTTGACTAAGACTCATCTAACGAGCAGATGTTGGATGTCAGTGGTACCTTTCAGGTTAAATTTTAAGATGCAAACCAGAGAATAACATCAGGTGTGTTACATGATCTGTGTGTTTTGGGAATGATTTCATGAAACAATATGAGATCTCTATCTGTCAGACTGACAACGCTGTCAACATGTGTTGTGACTAGCTGTGGCAGCCATCTTGGATTTAGATACTACGAGTAAATCAGTTTCAGGTGATCCATTGATGACTTTCTGAAGGTTTCATTGACATTTATTCAGTGTTCATGAGTTACTATGCTACTGAACCTATTTCTGTTCTATGGCACGTTACAATAACAATAAGTCTAAATATAGAAAATTCCTGTTTAAAGATCTTCTCTTTTCTGCTCATCTCTCCTCTCTGTTTAAAGTTCCTTAGGCTGTACTCACACCTGATAGTCCGGTGGACTCGGTTCGATTGGGAACCAAAATGTCAGCATTATTGCTGTTTTTAGTTGGTGCAGTTTGGATTCACACTGCACTGTATGAAACGGACCAAAGCTTAAAGCATGTTTACATCCCCGCTGGTGGTGTCGCTGTGGTGTTACTGCACTACTTTTTGTTGTTGTTGTTGTTGTTACTGCACTTCCTGGTGCTGTGAGTCTCCTTCTACAGCGAACATAAACAAACATGGACTAGCAGCAGATTCTGGTGGTTTTGGGGATCTTTTGTGTTTGGTGAATGTATCAGATAAATATTCTGCAGCAATGGGTTCAGGATGAGCAGATAAGGAGGCGGAGGACTACTCGAGACGGCTGCATAATATAGTCCGTTTCCTGGTTTTAGTGCGGTCCTGGTCCGGTTGCGTTGACACATGCAATCAAACCGCTCCAGAGTTTGTTTCAGTCGAACCGAGACCTACGTTTTTAGGTGGACTAGAGTTCAGTTGTTTGGTTCGAATCAGAGTTCGGTTGTCCGTTCACACCTCCCCAAACGAACCGGACTTTCTGTGGCAAGTGAACTAGAGTTTAATTTAAGTGGACTAAACAGGGCTGGTGTGAACGCACCCTTAGTGTCTTTCACTTTGACCACGTGGACGTTCCGTTTTTATCAACACATCACAGGTTCATTGACTCTGAGCTGAACTCACGCGTAACCCTCAGTGTGTAGCGGCTTGATCCATAATTAGAAAGCCTGCTGTTCCTCTGCTGTCACAGTAACAAAAACAGAAGGTAAACATTTTAATATGCTACGTGTGTGTGTGTTTAGTTCAGATGTCACTGCAAAGTCTGCCATTGTCGTCTGCGTTGAGGACGTGTGTGTTTGTGTCCAAGAGAGTCTCTAGGAAGTGCGTAACAGTGGTGGATCAAAGGAAGCCGACTTATGCCTGCCTGCTGTCTTCCAGGCTAATTAATCCCCCCCCCCCCCCCCACATACACAGGGGTTGATGTAAAGGAGAGCCAATAACGAGCCAATAGCCTGTTTTAGCCTGTTGGTTTATTTGCATTTGTTTTAGATCTGAGTAGTTAAAACTCACTTTTGGCACAATAAGAGGGTTAAAATTGCAACACAAATTGTTAATCTGTATTAATAATCCTACAATCCTTGAATATTAACTGTAAAAGTCTGATTTTTTTCCAAAGATAAAACTGAAGAGGTGTTTTTTTGTCTCTCCAGAGGATGCAGACAGTTTTATGCAGTGCAGGTAGTAGAGTTAACATTCACTCTAAAAGTGTCTTAATCTGTACAGATCAGCTGATCTGGGATCTGTTTGGGTTATGACGAGTGGAATGTTATCTGTGTTACTTGCAGTTGAATACCAGAATAAATGCCTTGCTTTATTAAACACAGAAAAAAATGTGTTTCTCTAAAAGGTCTGAGGGAGTTTTATTTGGTGCTGGAGCTTCTCATCTGACAAATAGAAATAAATATTAAGACATTGTCCTCCGATGAAGTAAAACACACGTTTCTTCAGCTGACAACATTTAATGTTCCTGTAGGACAAGATTCACAACTGTTTCTTATATTAAATGGACTCGTCACATCAAACAGATTTTTTTAAATCAGTATGACAAAGTCATATTTTTCACTCCAACAATGTGTTTATTCTTCTTCTGCTTCACTGTTTTGGGTCATTCAGACAAAAAATTGTTAGTATTATTGAAAGTAAAGTGACCAACGTCTCTGCTGACAGTATCACAGATCAATCATGTCCCAAAAAAGTATAAAAACAAATAGGTGAGATGTTGAATGGAAAGAATGCTCAACATCTCTAATTTGATATAAATAGAAGAAAGTGTTGAAGCTCCACCCACTTTAATTACTGCATGAAGTGAACTTAGATCCTGTACATGTTTTATGACTCTGACTCACCAAACAAGTAACAAACCCTTCAGGAACAATCGACCTCGTATCCCACATGGTATGAAACAATGTCTCTCATTAAAGACTGCTGGTCTGATCAGGTTTCATTACATGTGTACAAAATGTCCCAAATAATTACTGTAATAATTACTGATGTTTCTGATCCCATCGATTAAACATTATTTCCCTTTTTGATCCTGTTTTCAGTGTTCGAGGTGAACGTACAGTCAATCACTGAATTAATCAATAACTTTGTGTTCAGTCTGTGAGTACATTAAAACAAATAGTTTGAGTTTTCTTTGTTTTAATTTCTGTTAAACTTTGGGTGGGCTGTTTTTATGCTGTATGATTGTTACACTGTTTTGTTCAGAGGCTTTATTCTTTAGTCTAAAAGTCAAACCCAAATCCTTCTTAGAAGAAATAAAATAAAAGAATTCAATACCTTATTCTCACGGGAACACTTTGACATACTTTTCAAAATCTTGACGATTTCTCTGCTTTTTTTTTTTTTTAAAGAAAAGTTCAATTTCTTTTCACTGAGTCAAACTCTGACAATCTGCTGCAGGATTCGTTCTCTGCATCTCAAACTGTTCCTAACAGATTGTTGTTCTGTAGCAGAATGAATTTTAGATGCTTCTGTCTGTGCTGAGATTATATAATGAGTAAGAACAGAAATATCTCAATGTAAACCTGATGATTGTATCTGAGGGAGGCCGTGACCAGCGTTTCTTAAGGTGGATAATGAAGGTCTGATAGCTTTAAATGAGATAATGATGGAGGACTCAAACACTCCAGAAAACCTGCTGTTTTAACCTCTAAACTGCTGCTGCAACAAACCACAGCCGCCTCCTGACTGGTCGACTGCAGGCATTGTTTCCATGGCGATCTCTCTGCCTCCTTCTGTCATGACTAAGCACCACAAGAGATGTGTGTGTGTGTTTTTATGTGTGTCAGTGTTGTGCCTGGACGTATAGTGAGTACAGGTTTTATTTCTCTCTCTTTTCACTCGTTCTTTCTCTCACATACACTCATGAACGTGGAAGGAATTTAGAGGCATTCCCACCTTCTCTGACACACACGTGCACACACACACACACACGTATGAAAACTCCACACAGCAATGCTGTACATGGATAATAGCTCAATTTATCTTCATTTAGAATAAGTGTGTGTGTGCATGTGTGTGTATGAGAGAATCCGAGTTCTTTAATACCAGGTCCGATGATGCAGATCAACACGTACTGATTCACTGATTAAAATGGAAAGTCACACACACAGAAACACACTCCTACAAACACACACCTGCCACTACTTGTGCATCGCTTTGTCAACTTCACATTCACATGCAGAGACACATAAATGTTCACACACACACACACACACACACACAAATGCAGATCAGGCCAATTAACAAGACTGATGTTGCGCAACAAATTTAATTATAGCTCACTGAATAATCACGTATGACTAAATTAAAGAGAAGGAAAGTAAAAAAGAGGGAATGAAAGAAGGGAGAGCAGTAGAATGAAAAACTGAATTTTATTCAAATGAAATCTGTTAAACTATTCTTCCATCAGCTGGTGGGACCTTCTGTCTTTTAGTTTCTTCTTTTTTTGTTTTGTAATGTTGTTTATTTAAAAAAACTGCTGAACAAAGTGAAATTAATCAAATAATCAAAGAGAAAGTTTCCATTTAAACTCACTCATAGTGAAAACTTTTCAGTTTGAGTCACTTTCATAGATTTTTATCTTTCATCTCTATCAAACATCATCAGTTAAACATCTTCATGTTAGTTTCTCAGAGTGAAACATAAATTACATTGCCAGGTTTTTTTCAGGCAACATTGTTTTACAAAAAATTCAACAGTGATTCCACAACTCTGTACAGATGGTCTGAAACCAGGACAGCTGTGAGATTTATTATTATTATAATATTATTTTATTATTACTAAGTACATCAAGTTGTCTTACCAGAAACACTCTTAGGATTTACTCCATTCACAAACTCTCAAGTGGCTCTTTTCAATGAGGAGGAGATGTGATTTTACTCTAACCGCTCCTTTCCACTGGACGCGCAACAGACGCACAACGTTAGTGACGCGTAATACGCGGCTGATAGCTGCCATTAAAGTCAATGAAACCGTTCCCACTGTGCGCGAAGCAGTGCGCATGAGACGTGTCCCAGAAGCGTAGCGTTGTGAGTATTACACTGCAGTTCTATTTTTTACGCAGTATGCATCTGAAACGCATCAAGTTCAGCAGTTTAGTTTGGAGCAGACAGGAAATCAGGCGTTTGTACCCGGAAGTTTCAAAACAAAAGGACACGTGCAGATTTCAGTTTGCGAGACTACGAGAAAATACATTATTTGTGATTATTTGGGTTTGAAGTCTGTAGGTGGTGTGAAAATAAACCACATACCCTCTGGAAACATGTCATCTTTCTCCCTGCTTGTTTTTGTGTGTCATGACGAAATCACACGTGTTTTCGCTATTCTCATGAGATTTCATGATCTTCCGGGACCAGCTGGATGTAATGCTACACGAATGATTTACGTGTGTGAAGCGCTCCCGGTTAGACGGGAAAACTACTGATTACGCGAGCAAAAGCTACGTGCTCCCGATGCGTTCAGTGGAAAGGGGTTAGCTTCTGTCTGTTAGCGGTGCTGCACACCCTGTTCCCGAAGGAAAGTCCAGTTACTCTGCAGATCACTTCAGCTGCTGGTCACATATCACAGTTGCCTTTTGTTAGAAAAACATGGAGGACAACCTCTACTTATGTCTCCTGGTGGGTTCAAAAAGGTAGCTGGACTTATTTCTTGATCCTGCTAGCTTTTTGGAATGTGCTAGAATTCCCACCTGGACGACTAAAAAACTTCACTTACTACTAAATCACCACAGATTAGCTCAGTTTGGCTAGTAATTCACTTGCTGTCAGATGTGGATCGTTTCCATTCTGAGCATCAAAAACACGTTCAAGCGTCTTACTTCATCTTCCAATCCAGGCTAAAAATATCAGTTTCAGTGTTGGACATCTGGGACACTTGGGACACCTGGACTAATTATGAGCCTAATGTGTCACATGATTTTTAAACCACACTGCTAGCATAGCTTGTATGCTAGTAGACAGTTTTGTTACCATATACAGATTTTCTGTCTTTATGCAGTAGAGATGAGGGACACAGGGTGGTGGGGGGACAAAATTTGTGTCAGGCAGCAACCCAATCTACTAAAAACACAGAGCGGTGTTACATCATTAGGTCTAATTCACACTGTCAGCCCAAATCAGGTTGTTTGGCACTTCCTGCTTTTATCTAGATTAGATTTAGACAGTTTGAACAACTTTCTCAGTTTTCAAGCCAAATTTAAAACATCAGAAATACGTCACATCTATAAACTGGCTAGAGTTTGGTTTTTTTAATCTTACTATGACAGGCAGCGCTTTCCAAATGACAGCACGGACATCATTTAATCTGTCTGTGTGTCAAAGGAAATCTTAATTTTTCACAGCTTATTTGTTGAATCTGAGGTGTTTATTAAAACACTGACACGACTGTGAGCTACGTTCGATCCGAGTTCCGTGACCTGTTCATCAGAATGACTGCATGAAGCATGATGTGCTAGAGAGGAGGAGGAGAACGTTGATCAAATCAAACACCTGCCAAAAGAAGGAACGACGACAAGATGGAGAGAAAGGAGGAAGTAAAGAGGATTACTGAGTAATATCTCTAAACAAGACAGGAAGAAGGAAAGTTGGAAGGACAAAAGGAAAGGACAGATGAATAGGAGGGACGAGGATGGACGGGAGAGTTTAGAGAAGATGGATAAGAAGAATGAGGGATGAAAGAAACAGATGGTAGGATGCTTAATATGAATGAATGAATGAATGAAGGAATGAAGGAGGGAAAGTGAAAGATGACAGGATGTGGTGGATGGAGAAGAAAGAAATGAGAAAAGTAAAGATGGAACGAGGACTGACGGGAGCATTAGGAGCTGGATGAACCTTGAGGAGATGGAGAGAAAAGGAGATTAGGAAGAAGGACACAAGGCATGAAAGGGAGGAGGAGAATGAACAAAAAGGAGACGTGGAGTTCAAAGGAAAAGGAATGAATGGATGAGCTAAAGGAGACGTGAAGGAGGGTGAAATTAGTTCTGGTGAGGAGAAACTGGATGAAGAAGAAGAGATTGACGGTGGGATGGAGGGATCAGAGGAGGGGGGAGACAGAGGCTCCCTCAGGATTTTAGGTACAACAGGGGGTTGGGTTATTTTCAGTTCAGCTGACGGTCTCATCTCCCAAAATGCCGACTGCCTTTTCAGGTCTAAATTTAGGGTGTTATACAACAAAGGATTGCATCATCGGCCAATATTTTATTTGTTTTATTTGCCAGAATGTTCTGTGTTGTTCTTTGTGCCAGACGGTGTTAGAAATAAAAGTTTGTTTAGAATTAACTCACCCTGTTAAACTAAAGGTTAAATGATTTTAAGAGGCGTTTGGATGTCGGGTTAAACCTTTTAATGAAGCTTTGGGCTGACGTGAGATGATGCAAGAAGAAGAAGAGCTGTGAATCTTTTATTTAAACTGCATGTAGTTCTTTCACATTTCAACTGGGGGTTTAAAGATAACACACACTTCCTTTTTCTCATCAGTTTTGGAATAAATTCTGTTTTATTTCCTGAATTTCATCTGAAAAGAATGAAAGAAACTGGTTTTCTGATGCAGCGAGATCTTTGGATCTGTCGCTCTTAGTTCCTTCATCTGATTTCCAGGGTGTGACGCGATGATTTTACTCATGAAAGTGGTTTTTATTCATCTTATAAACATCCGTTTACCTCTCTGATTGAAAGAATGATATTGTGATATGTTCAGGTCTCGTCTTCAGCGTGGTTTTTCTTACCTTCCAGTTTGACCTCTGCTTTAGCTGTAAGTTGATGTAAATCTGGATGTTGCCCTCCGCAGTAAATTATTATTATTTTAAACATTAATGGAGCCACTGCGGTGGCCCTTGAGCACCACATTATGTTAATCTTCTCCTGCTCAGAATGCCAATATACATGTAAATGAAGGAAAAATTGCCTCTAATACTGGATGAAGAAGAAAACTGTATGAAAATTGTTTAATCCTTCAGGATGGACATTAGAGTAAATTTCCACTGCAGCGATCTACTTTAATGTTATACTGTTTATATATTCTCCCATATTTATCATGTTTGTTCCTTAGATGTTAATATTAATATAAAAGTTATTGTCCTTACATCCCATCATATCATCAGTCAGCAGAAATCAGGACAAATCTTTGCATTTCATGTAAAAGAGTTGAGAAACCCTTTTAGACCACATCAATGCCTGGAGCAGCATCACTCTGGAACAACAGGATTATATTTATTTAAGCTCTAATCTGGCTGACTGTGCTCATTTCCTTTTGGCTAATGCCGATTTGTTTCACCTAATAAGGGAACATACTGTGATGGATGGAGGTTAAACAGATCTGATCATTTCTCAGACTTTCTCACAAAATCTATTTAGTTATTTAACAGCTTTTGAGAATTATAAATATCAGATTATTTATTTTGATAGTTATAGAATCAATAATCTTCTCATCTGGTTTACTGTCATTCAGCATGTTTGTGATGTTTGATGGGAGTTATTAAAACCTACATGAATACATCAGGACCTTTAAACACTTCACATCACACACATAGTATATAATCTATAGAACAATGGAGAAAACGTTGTAAAGGAAAAAAAAATCTGTATTTCAGCCCAGAAGTGATGGAAATGGATCGTGTTTAGAAGGAAAGTTCTGAGCTGGATCAGATGACTGACAGGACAGTCTCTGATATGAACACATGATGTTCGGTATATAATCATGTTTATATTCAATGTTTTTTCCTCATAATCTCAGAGATTATGACATTTTTTTTTATTCTTTGTATTGTTGGAATATTTTTACAACAACAACGATAATTAAAAAAAAACATTCAGATAAAGAAATAAACTTTATCCTTTTAGCATGAAGGTGATGTGATTCAGATCTTTGTGCATCTTTTGGTTTTATATTCAAGAAGAACTTCATCTTGAACATGTGATCTCACACTATAAATCAGGTTTTCTTTCATGCATCTGCAGGAAAACTTCTTTATAAGAATCAAATCAGCTCACGTCACCTGAAAGGAAAACCCTGCAGGAGGCGTTCAGATTAAACCTCCATCAAAGCTGCAGCTCAGCAGCCAGATTAGAACAGATTAGAGCAGACTGAGGTTCCTCAGGTCTCATTTTGGGGTCTTTTTTATAGGAACCAGGTAGAATCAATTATCCAGCATCAGCACTAGAGTCCTTGAACAAACCAGCCATCATCATTCATCTCTCCTGAGCAGCACATTAAGATTCACCTCCTGCTCTTCTTCTTCCTCTGTTACGTCTTCTGTTTCACGTCCTTATTCTCTTCAACTTCACCACTTTCCTCTAAATTTAATGTGTTGTTATCAGACATTTTAATCTGAGTTATTCTTCTTTTATACCAGCGTGTTTCAGTAGTTCATCCAGGAACACGTGTCTAAATGTTTTGGCTGTCACGTTTGGTGACGATGTTTCTGTCTACCATGTTTGCCTCCTTTCTTTACTCCATCTTTGCTCTCTGCTTATCTGAGAAGGTCTTGTTTAAATCTTACTCTAGTTCTAAATAATTTCAATCTTCATAACTATTTATTAATCTCACATTAAATCTGTCATGAAGTAAAAACTTCCTTTCTTTTTGTTTTGTACCTCTCCTCTAATCTGGATTTGAAGATGACATCATCTTTTTAAAGCTCATAAGCTTCTCCAAAATCTATAAGCACCTTCCGTTCATCTGTTTAAAAACTCCCAGAATTACCTGCAGAAATCCCTAAAGCAGCTCAGAATTTGAAGATGTAAAAAAACCATAATGAGCTGATTTAACAGAACTTCCCAAATAAGAACGTTCCTGTTTTTGAATGTTTCACTAAGTCACAACACAAAGTGCTCAGCAGGGAGCGGGTCGGCCGGTTGGCCTTTACTTTGGTGCAGTTTGGGTTCTTATTTACTTGATAAATCAGTGGCACATCCCATAATAACCTGCAGGATGCACTCACACATCTGAGACAATGAGTGGAGTCATTTAGCTGCTTCTGGTTCATAAAGAAAATGTTTTATAAACCAGTTAGAAACAAATCAGTGTGGAACTATTAATTGTTCTGGTTGAAAACAAAAACAAGGTTTTTAAAGTCACAGAAGAACCGCTGTATGCAAAAAAAAATCCATGAGAAATCACATAAGCTGTTCTAACAAAGATCGAACACATTTACTGAGTCTTTACAACAAAGATGGTTTCAAATATTTAATTTGTGGGATGAAATCTTTGTAATGTCAAATAGTACTGCAGAACGTCTGAGTCACTCTACAGTAAACAACTTGAACAGCTACTATAAGACAAAGACAGGAAGTAAAGCTAATGAAGACCCAGAAGACTGGATACAACATGAAACTGAACACAAAGACTAGAAGATACAACAAACAACACAAATCATGTTTCCTGTAGATTAAATCTGTTCCATGTTTCTGAGTCTGGATACATCTTATTGTGGATTGTTTTTTTCATATCAGCCAACAATGTTTTCAGGTAATGATTTGCTTATTGGAGGATTCTCATTAACATTAGCACTTCCTGCCTTTCACTCTTATTACTGTGTATTTAATCTGTCCTGCAGCAGCTGAGCTGAGAGTTCAGCAACAGAATCAGTAAACCTCCCGATGTTTGTCTCTTGACATTAAATACAAACACATTTCAATTTTAAAAAAGCATCCATAAGAAGGTAGAGTCTAATCCAGGGGTGGTCAACTCCAGGCCTCGAGGGCCACTATCCTGCACATTTTAGATGTTCCCCTGTTTCACCACACCTGCTGCAGATGAACAGGTCGTTAACAGGCTTCTATAGGACTTGCTGAGAGGTTGCAGATTTGAATCAGGTGTGGTGAAACAGGGGAACATCTAAAATGTGCAGGATAGTGGCCCTCGAGGCCTGGAGTTACCCATCCCTGGTCTAATCTTTTGTTTTACATAAACTGTTTTATCATAAACACATGCATCTGTCTCTTNCTGCAGAACGTCTGAGTCACTCTACAGTAAACAACTTGAACAGCTACTATAAGACAAAGACAGGAAGTAAAGCTAATGAAGACCCAGAAGACTGGATACAACATGAAACTGAACACAAAGACTAGAAGATACAACAAACAACACAAATCATGTTTCCTGTAGATTAAATCTGTTCCATGTTTCTGAGTCTGGATACATCTTATTGTGGATTGTTTTTTTCATATCAGCCAACAATGTTTTCAGGAGGAGGATTCTCATTAACATTAGCACTTCCTGCCTTTCACTCTTATTACTGTGTATTTAATCTGTCCTGCAGCAGCTGAGCTGAGAGTTCAGCAACAGAATCAGTAAACCTCCCGATGTTTGTCTCTTGACATTAAATACAAACACATTTCAATTTTAAAAAAGCCTCCATAAGAAGGTAGAGTCTAATCCAGGGGTGGTCAACTCCAGGCCTCGAGGGCCACTATCCTGCACATTTTAGATGTTCCCCTGTTTCACCACACCTGCTGCAGATGAACAGGTCGTTAACAGGCTTCTATAGGACTTGCTGAGAGGTTGCAGATTTGAATCAGGTGTGGTGAAACAGGGGAACATCTAAAATGTGCAGGATAGTGGCCCTCGAGGCCTGGAGTTACCCATCCCTGGTCTAATCTTTTGTTTTACATAAACTGTTTTATCATAAACACATGCATATAGGAAGGTTAGTGCTACAGTTACATTTGAGAACAATAATTTCTCTTCAAACACATTTGCCCATTAAAAAGAGAGAAAAATGTTTGTGAAGCAACAAAATCTAAGAATGTTTAGAATAACAGAAGGTGAATCTGGGTGAAAATGAAAGCATTACATTAAACATACATCTAACAATAATTACTTAAAGTAGTACAAAATACATTTTAAAACTTTAAGCTACAGTTATGAAACTTGTCTAAGTGAATACTCACCGAAAACATGTCCATCTTCATATGAGACACTCTGGACGTCTCTGGTCCTCCTATATTACACTTAATAACTTCAGTAATTCAGGTCGCAGCAGGAAGTGGTGTTCTGATGATTTATGCTGCCCTGATGAAAAATGTCTCCATAGTACAAGTTAACAACTTGTTTCATAATGAGATGTTATTAGAAGTTTATTGTCACGTTTGGTGGAGGTTTTAATGTTGGACCCAAATGCAGTGAGGAGGACAAAACTAAAATGCAACTAAAAGTTTAATAAGAAACACAAACTGCTGACGAGCAGCAAAACAAACTTACATGGGGATGAGAAGAAGACCAGGGTAATCCACAGATGACGAAAAGAACAAAAGTAATCCAAAAGGGAAAATATAATCCAGACACAGTGACAAGGGAGACGGTCGTGTGGAGACACGACAACAGGAACCCGTGACAGAAGAGTCCTCTAAAGAGGATGAACACAGGAAATGACGACACGTAATCAAGGAACCTCAAACATCCCATGGGCAGACAGGAAATACAAACGGTATCAAAATAAAATCCAAAACCGGAATGTATGACTAGGAAACTAAAACATAACCAAACTAAGACACAGGAGGAGAACTGAACAACAGCTAAACTCAAACCTAAAACCCAGATAACAGAGGGAGAGAAAACAAAATACCAGATAACTAGAAAACCCAACGCTACAGAATAAAGTAAACAAACAACCAAAACCCCAAGACCTGACATTTATACAGTGTTCTTGTTTACGGTGAGTGTTTCCTGTTAATTATTTAAACATATTTTTATGATCCTTCTCTGATATTTTCTATATAAAAGTCCTCTGGGTCCTTATCAGCCATTGTTGGGTCCTTCTCCTCTGGGTGTGTCCAAACATTTGCCTGTTGCTCTGACGATGTAAAGAAAGTAAAAATAACATCATATTTAGTGTTTCTGTCCTGGAGATTTTATAAGATAGTGTCCTCTTGTGTCCACTCTTGTGTCCACATCCTGGGAGGTTGGCTTTGAATAACGTTTTTGTTATTAAATTAAAGTATTTATTTTAATAATAAGATTAATATTTTGACATGAGCTGAGCTCACATGAACATGAAGCTGCTTGGTGATGCTCTAGGTGATAGCTCTTTGCTTTCTCTGGTCCATGTTCAGTGTGGTGCGCATCACAATACCAAAACACCCAACAGCCTGTTTGTTCCCTTTGAACAGTCTGATAAAAAAAAAAAAAACCTAAATCTGAATCCCAGCTATAATCCAAGATTAATAGTCCCAAAAAACATGTGGAGAATATTTTTTCACATCTTTGTAAAGTTACATAATTTTTCAAGATAAATGAAGCATGTTGTCAATGAGCTGAAAGGATATTAACACACTGAGCCACATCTGGACACATTTAAATGTATATCACTTAAACATGTCAAAAACTGATATTTATATTGTAAATATTTATATTTTAAATATAAACAGACACATATAATTATGTAGTTAACACATTTTTAAAGAGACTTTACCTTTTTCAGTGCTCCAATGAAGGGGGGGGTGAGAGTGAAGTGACTGGGTGAAAGTTGGATATTGACGATGATGGACTGAGACAGCTGGAGGGGGACATGCTGAGTGATGGAGTGGAAGCAGGAGGGCTGAAGTTAATGATGAGGGATAAATGAAGAGAAAAACAGACAGAAAGAAGAAAGAAACAGAAATGTGTTCACCTGTTTCAAATGCAACAGGATAAAATGTAACAAATATATAATGTTTAAAGAAAGAATTCCATTTTCTCTGCTCAGTCTTACTTGACTGGATGTAGTTTTTGAGAGTAAAATGTAAAAATGTGGAAAGTTAAAGATGTGTACTTTTTATGTATCACACATGGACAGAAATATACAAAGAAATACCAGGATGAAGGAGCAGAATGTTTAACTTTAATTTAAAACATTAAGAAACTTTTATTAAACACTTTAGAAGTTGAATCAAATATTTGTGCAGAAGTTTTTCCTGATAGAAAGATGCAGTTTTGATACTTGTGCTCTCAGTCATGAACATTATATATAAACTCACTGAGCACTTTATTTTCACTAATTTAACAGACTAAATGAACTGAAAGCTGATAAGTTAAATAATTTAGAGCTCAGCAGCAAACACAAGTCAGGTTTTCTCACCGTAAAACAGCTGCTTTACTTTAATAGGAATGTTTCATGTTTCTTTGCTGTTTGGAATTGTTTTGATTACAGGATATTAAAATAAACACCACCAAACTTATGAATGGGTGAACGACAAACTGTGAAGCGCTTTGTGTCCTTTGACTTGACAACAAGTACATCCATTTATCATTTTAGTTGCTCTGATTCTAAGCCATATGATGGGGTGTTTACTTTTGGGAGTGCTTGCAGCGGTGCCCTTTCAGCAGATGGCATCCAAAATGATCAAGAGCCGGCTCGTCACCAAACGTGTCAGCCAAAACATTTAGACACGTGTTCCTGGATGAACTACTGAAACACGCTGGTATAAAAGAAGAATAACTCAGATTAA
>SSNP01000068.1:982209-1057209 GCA_006937955.1 Pachypanchax playfairii
AGTGAGAGATCACATTTTTATTCTTCTTGTTTACTATTAATATTTAAAAAAACATAAATATAAAACCAAAAGACGCATACAGATCTGAATCACATCACCTACTTTTATTCTGAAAGGATCGTTTCCTCTCTTTGTATAAAATAAATACATTTATTTATTTAATGTGTCTTAATGAGCTGATTCTGACTTAAATTTAGTCTTGTCACTGAATTTAATTCCTCTGTAAAGTTTTCTACATACATGATATAATCAACATGTGAATCTAGAGGTTTACCATTTTATTCTAGAAGCTTATTTTTATCACCAGATTTCAGAGTCGTTACTCACAAACAACTGAAATCATGAGTAAATAAGTTCCTCCTCTAAGCACTTAGATTCGGATAATTTAGTAAAATGCTCAGAACATTTCTCGAGAACATGACTGCAGCTGTTCCAGATCTCTGTTACTGTGCAGCCATGAGAGAGAGATGGGACAGTAAATAAAACTGCTGAGCAGTGATCATAGAAATACAGAAAGGAACAAAGGGAAGGATAGAAGAGATGGATTGTGGAGGAGACGTGTGATGCAGAAGGAAAACCTGAGCAGCCATCCATAGAAGAAGAGAAGGATGGAGGCAGATGACTGATGAGAAGGAGGGAACCATCCATGTGAAATAACAAGCAGCAGCTTTTAACTTCTGCTCGCTGCACTTTCATTAGACTGCAGCCTTTATTGGCTCGCTGCTCATTTCAGGTTCTTCTGCTGCTCTTTAGATTTTACATTTAGATCTTCTGATGATGCATGTGTTTGATTTAAAACGGTGACAATAAAACTTCTAGAGTTCTCCTGGTTTAATGATCTGGAACATGATGTAAGAAAGTCCAGTTCTGCAGCATTAATGTTTCTTTTAAGGCCGACTCAGACTCTAACTGATGATTATGATCCTCTAAAAATCTGCTACTTATGAATGAACGAATAATAACATTCAAACTTTACACCGAGGCAAATTATAAAAGCAAAGGGAGAGACAAAGAAACAGAGAAAATTAGGTTAGTAATGTTTTGTTTTTCTGCAGAGATGTTGGTTTAAATTCACTCTGGATTTTAGTTTGAGTTTAAAACTCAGATGATCTGAGATGATTCTGACATGAAGTTCATGCTGCTAACGGATCATTAAAACACTGGAGGCCAAGTGCATCAGATCGTTACCAGCTGCTACGAGTATCATAAACTCTCCTCAGTGTTTTACTGCTGACTGGTCCATGTGTTTCTACCTGCAGGGCTGCAGATGCTGCAGCTTTACACAAGCTTTTACAATCAGGTTGATTTAAGGAATATTGAACAATCCTGTCTGTGGTTTATTTTTATTTTTTCAGAATTTAATGATATTTTGTTTAGTAGTGTTTCACCGAGTGACCGGTCTGGACTGGTTTATTGTAGACTCGTGCTGTGAAACGTGCAGATTGATGTTTGGGACTGAAAGTGAACTCATGATCTTTACAGCAACATTTTGCTTGAACACGTGGATGTTAACGTTTAATGTTGATGGCATCATGTCAGATGATGATGCTCCGGGTTTCCTGCTTGTTCTGTGTCAGCTGATCAAATCAAATCAAAAATACTTTATTAATCCCAGAAGGGAAATTAAGTGTTGTTGTAGCTCAGTTATTCTTCAGGGAGCCATAGAGAGTTCTAGCTGTGGACAGGAAGGATCTCCTGTAGAGGGTTCTAGCTGTGGACAGGAAGGATCTCCTGTAGAGGGTTCTAGCTGTGGACAGGAAGGATCTCCTGTAGAGGGTTCTAGCTGTGGACAGGAAGGATCTCCTGTAGCGGTCTGTGCTGCAGCAGATTATGCAGAATCTTCTGACTGAAGACACTCTGTTGTTGAGTTACTGTGTTCTGAAGAGGATGATGAGGGTTCTCCATCATGTTCTTCATCCTCCTTTGGACAATCAACTCAAGAGACTCCAGTTCAGTCTCCAGGACAGAATCAGTCCTCCTTATCAATCTGTTCAGCCTCTTCATGTCACTTGCTCTGATGCTCCGCCCCCAACAGGTGACTGCAGATGTGATCAGCTGACAAACTCCTCTTCTTTTGCAGCTCCTCTTCAAATCTCTGTCTGCTCATATTGTTTGAAAGCCAGACAGACACACGCTGGAGTCCAGGATATGTTCCTTTAGCCGTGTCTCAGTAAAACACATGATGCTGCATTCCTGATACTCTGGCTGGGTCTTCAACAGAGTTTCAAGTTCATCCATTTTGTTAGCAAAGAGATCTCACATTTGTCAATAAGACTGATGGAAGTGAAGGTTTAAACTTCCTCTTTCTCTCTCTTCACTTTGCTCCTGCTCTGCATCCATGTCTTCTTCTTTTGAGCTCATCAGGGATCCAGAGTTTCAATTTGAGGATTATTTCAGCCTTAGAAATGTCAGTTAGCTGCTCTTACTTGTAAACAAGTCTCTTGTTGCCATGGTTACACATCATAACAAGTGGCAAAAAAGTGACAAATCAAGCAAAAAACTCAATCAGCACAGCACCCAAATCAGGAGAAAAGTATTTAGAAAATTATTTCCAGAAGAAAAAACTAGCAAGAAATACTCAAAAAGAACAAAAAAAATGCTAGCAAATGCTAGCTAAGTCACAGAGCTACTCCAACAAGCTGCCACCAGTTGTAGCGCTATTCCGGAATGAAAACAATGGAAAATAAATAAATAAATAAAAAAGCTCGTTAGCTTGAAGTTCTTCTGCGGTTCTGCAGTCAGTATTTTAAGTCTGACACATGATTGGCTGCAGCGTTTATGGATCTGTTTTCATGTTTAATCATTATATGAATGAAGAAGGTCATAAAACCTACATCAGTCATGTTTCTGCATGTCCCAGGTTCAGGTTTCACTCATCATTTTTTACCTTCTGCCACAAATTTTAATTTATGTAAAAATATTTAGCTGCATTTTAAGATCTTAATGTCATGATTGCTCAGTTTTTAACTTCTCCTATAACTTTTTTTCCGTGATGTGTCTGAATGTTTTACTGTAAATTGAGCATGACGGTAGTGAAGGTCCCAACTGCAGGCAGAGTTAGTGTAAAATCTAACGGTAGATTATAAAAAACAAACAGTTTGACTCGATCTATAAGTAAACTTGACATGCACTCAGCAAACAATGACAAAAACCACTCACATGCACATATAAACACAAGGACCTGACAGAGACCTTGTACAGGGGAACGCTGGTGACACACCTGAGCTGATTCAAACAGGTGAGAGACTTGTCCTCCTCAGTTTTCTGAGCCCTTTGTGTGTTCTCTACCTCTGGGTTTTGTTGTGCTTCGGGTTGTTCAGCTCTTTTAGGTTTCTGGTTTTTGCTGGTTTTTTTAGTTTTTCAGCTCTTTGAGATTTTCAGGTCTCATTTTTTTTTTCTAGAACTTCTCGGGACTGTCAGGTCTTCAGGTGTTTCCTTGAAAGTGGGAATTTGTAAGCTTTTCAAGCTTCACAGATTTTTTCAGGTTTTTCCTGATCTTCAGATATTTTAGATTGACATGTTGTAGCTCCTCTGGTTTGTCAGCTCCCTGAGGTTCTTTACCTCCTCTGAATCATTTGGATCAGTTTCTATTTGCAGGTGAACATTTCCAGGAATTGGCAGCCTAGTGCAGATGTCTACTGTGCTGATTCAGGAGCTGTTTGTCACTGTCCCTGCTGGCAACACTGAGTCCCATCCACACCTCAGTAAAGGAGCATGTGTCAGCATGTTGTCAGCAGATCCTGGCTTCTCCACCTTCACTCAGTCTGTAAAGATACACCCCATCAGTGTGCTGCAGCCTGTGATAATGTGAGAGCATTGTGTTGGAGTTGGAACTGACTTGCTGCATTCATTCATCAGCTGCATGTCGTCCCTCCGTCCTGTTCTGGGGTCTGTGTTAACTTTAAATTTAAGTTAAATTTAAGTTTAATGTTTTGGTTCCAGAGACGTTACATGGGATTTATTTAGTTGTCAGGAATCTGATGGTTATTTGATTTAGTTTTTGCTGTGGTGGTTCTGTCTGGTTCTCCCACACCTGGTATAATTTATAATAATATAATTTTGTTTCTGAATTCTGATTAATACGTTTTGATTCTCTTCTCCACCTGTTTCACAACATGTTAAAACTGTTGTGCTATTGTGTTTTTAACCCCGCCCTTCCACCGGACGCTCAAAACAGACGCGTAACATTAGTGATGCGTAATACGCGGCTAATAGCCGACATTAAGGTCAATGGAACCGTTTCCACCAGGTGTGAATCAGATGTGTTTCCACACCCTCGGCATTACAGGTCTAGAACACACCTGCTATATAGTTTTATATACTATACAGTCTATTTTTCCCAGAAGAAGTAAAAATACTTCAAAATTGTTACACTTGCCATATTTATGAACATTTCTGACCTAAAGCAGATGAACTGGGTACCGATGCTTCACCGAGCCGCTCATGTGACCAAACATTGGAAACAGCTGAGAACAGCTTTAGGAAAGCTACAGATTTAAGTAGAGAATCAAAGTGATTTGTTTTCTAGGCTTTTCTGCAGCCGTCAGGGAAATGAGACGCGAATAGAAACCAAAGTAAATATGGAGAGATTTTTACTAAGATGAGGTTAAGATGGAGCCTCTTTATATGCTGAGGATGGAAAATAGAGCAGAAAATTAATGAGAGAAAGATTCCAACTTGAGAATGTTCAGGTTCAGGATGTCTGAGAGAGCTGGAGAAGAAGAAGTAACATCACTAATAACTCTGAAAAGAAAATAACAGCTAAATTAAGCTGAGTGTTCAGAATGAAGCGTACAAACATGGAGGGAAAATTCAACAATAAACCATGAGGAACGTTAGAAAGAAGAGAGTCGCTGTTCAGGTTGGTGAAAATAGGATATGTGTGTGTGTGGGGGGGGTTTATCTGCATCGATGTACCACCGTCAGTGGAGTGACATAAAGCAGTCAGCATAAAATCTCCCTCACTTTGCAGATACTAAACTCATCTGCATTCCAGCAACAACTCATCCGCTTCTGCAGAATTAATGTCACCCACTTAATTTAATCTCCTCCACATAATTTAGGCATTAACAAACCATCAACAACATAACCTGCAGGCAGAAGCAGATGCCTGTCACTTCCATGTCTGCAGAACATGATTATATTTCTGCATTGTATGGAAGAAAATAATATGGTATGAAAAACATCTTGGTAACGGAGAAATTCAAGCTAGAAGATGTTTTTATGAAGATCACAACAGAGTTCAGACTCGTCTGTTTCACTGCAGATTCCTGCAGGAAGTGGCAAAATTCAGTGACCATCCAAAACATTTGTTCCTAAAAGAATTTAGAATTTTGCATCTAAAAACTGAACAAACTAAACAAAATGTGAGTTTTAGGGAAAACTTGAGACCTTATTGATTTATATTTCATTGTTATGAGGTTAGAGAAGCAGTAACTTTGTTTATAACAAAACATAGATCACAAATGAATCCTATAGATTTCATTATTATTCTAAACAATTCAAAGCACATCACCTATTACTGGAGCTTTAGCTTAAAATCACAGTTTTTTCAAATTAAAATAGTTTAATAGGTTTTGTTTTCGTTTGTTTTATTTATTGATTTATTTTTGGCTTGTGGTTTCTTTCATCTAATTGTTAGACATCCTGTTTTAAATGTTCCTACCTGTGTTGCTGAAGTAATTATCTCCCGCCCACAGCAACACCTGCTTATTGAGAGTAAGAATGACGTGTGCTTTCACAACACAACAGCAGATAATATGAACTAGAAGGATCTAAAAAGTTACTAAACACGACTACACAGTCTGAGTTGATCACGTTTAAAAAGGCCATTCCATTAATAACACTTTTTATGAAGTTAATACTTCACAAATAACCACAAAGTCATGAAAATTGTGTCAATTGATCTCTTCATATACTTGGTGTTTTTTTTTGTTTTGTTTTTTTTTGGGGGGGGTGTGTGCTGTAAACATGTAGCTTTATCATTCTAAGCTTTTGTTATTTATCTTAGATAAATCATGTGTTTCACCTCATGCGCTCACATCTGCCTGTTTATGGGTCCTTAGCCCCTCCCCCCCCACACACACACACCTTGTGACAGTTTCGTACCAAACAACTTCTATTAATGAACCAATAGATGTTGAATCCATGCTGCACGGTGGTGCAGTTGGTAGCACTGTTGCCCTGCATTGAGAAGGTATTGGGTTTGAATCTGATCAGAGACCTTTCATGGATGGACATTGAATGTAATCCTCATAAGAACTGGTGGTTTGGTTACTCCCCTATAAAGTGTGACTCCACTTTAAGACGACCTTTAAATCTTACATCACCACTGAGTCATACAGCTCAGTACAGACATTAGAACTCAGATTTATTTAGTTCAACCAAGTAAATCCCTCTGAGATGAAGATCTCTGTTGTAAGGGTGACCTGGCCGAGAGGTCAGCAACACATGAAAGTTACAAATATAGAGTTTAGCAGAACTTTGTGTTGGTAGAAAGGATAACAACAACATAAAGTTATTCACTTCACTAAAGACACTTGTTAGGGAGATTCAGCCTCCAGCTCCTGGTGGTAAAATGAGACTCCCTCCAACGTCTCGTGTTCACGGTCAGAGTTAGAACAGAGAGACAGTTTCTTATTAAAGCCATCAGCTTTTTGGTGTAAATGTTGCTCCGAGTGCCGCAGGGTCCCGTAACTTCCCGTGTCGTGGTTCATCCTCTGGTCACTGAAGGTCACTCAGGATGTGAAGTAATTCATTCTGATAACTTCAAGCTGTCACTCATTCCACAAAGCTTCCTCCCCGTGTGCACATCACAGCCTGATCACCCTCACCGTTGTAATAATAATCCTTCATACTGCATCTAAAGCAGAACAAGTACGTTTCAGGTCCTGTAAGAAGTGCAGCTGTTAGTAATAACATTTCTACTTCAAAGCACAATGAAAACTGCCTTTACCACTCAGTAAGTCAGTCACTTTCAGTTCACTTGATAACGCCGCTAACTGGAGGTAATAATTTGTCTGTCAGCTGTTGATAAAGGAGCCTCTGACAGCGGAGGCATTTTCTTTTTCTCTTTTTACAAACTTGATACTCTGATGAATAGATCTCTGATTTGTAACCAGGCGAACGGCTCGCTCTGTGTTTGTGCAGATAACCTGACAGCTGGTCATTCAGGGGATTTCTCTCTGCTCAGATTTGGGATTCAGAACGTGTGTCTCCCTGGCAGCGATTTGTCACTCCACTTCAAAGAGGCAAACTGTGCTTGAACTTGACAGGATGAAGAGCTACAAGTGTCTGGAGCAGCAGTGTGGGTGTGTGATTGTGTTTGTAGCCTCTGAGGGTTTTAAATGTTTAGGGGCAGGTGATAAGTACTGAAGATTTTCTTCTCTGTTGAGCTTCGTTTAAGCTCTTACCTTTGATTTATCCATCTCACAACATTCAACACTTTCTTTAAACACAGAATCTACTATAAAGGAGTCAGATAAAACAGATAAATCTACTCAGATGATTCTATTACAGGGTTTCAGATATCTGACTGATTCTATCATTCATCTTTCTATCTTTGTCCTGTTTCTCACACTGTGCCAGTTTTAGAACTGGTGATTCACTAATCTGTCTAAACCACAATTAATCTCACCTGTAACCGTAAACAGATAATCTGTAGCTTCATCTCAGTATCAGTATGTACAACATCAGTAATGTAAATCACTGATGGACTGTATGTTATTACAGTCCTGTTTCTATTTACTAAAATAACTTACAGTAGAATTAATAACTTACTTTACCCAAAAAGTGTTTGTGGAGCACGAAAAGCAGCTAAAAAAGAAAAAGAAAGATTCATTTTTTGTTTATATTTGCAGAATGTTGAGAACATACTGGATTTGATCTTAAATTTAAAAGCTGCAATCTGACCTTCTTTAACAAATCAAAAATTATTTTGCTGTGTAAGATTTTCATGTTTTTGTTGGTTGGACAGAAACATCTTTTTTTTTTCAACATTAAATTATAAATTTTGAGGGAATTGATTTTTTGGGATATTTTGAACCATAATCTGACTGCAGTTTGTTTTACCTGAACAAATCAATACAGATTCTGAACATTTCCTAGATATTTATATTTAGATCATGCATAGAAAAACATCTAAATCCTAAATCAAAGTTTCATATTGTTGCATGATTCTGTAACTGTTGCAGCATTTTCTTTGTTTTTAAACACAGAGTCGACTTGAGAGATCTCGCTCTGTACTCCATCAGCGTTTTCTCCCTCTCTCCCACCTGAAACAATTACTGTCTTGTTAAAACGCAGATCTGTATCTCAGCTGCAATAACAGATTCAATTTTCTCTGAGAGATTGAGTCCGAACCCAAATCTGTGGCATTAATATTTCTGTCGTCGCCTGAGAGAGTTTGTTCCTGATGAGGCTGCAGTCTGCTCACAGTTTGAAGCATCACTGCACTTATTCAAACCATTACATCCAGGAAGTAGACCAGACCCACTCACTTTCTTATGGAGATAATGATATATTGTATAAACTGTTCATCACTCTTTTAATAAAACTATATAAAAACGGATGAAGATGGATTCAGATGGCTGGAGCTCGTCCTGATGTTTAACAGTATAAATAAAGACATTGTGTTTAATTCAGATGTGCTAATATTGTGTTTTAAATTGATTTATAGGTAAATTAAATATCTTATTTTAGCTCTGATGTATTTTGTATCTTTGTTTTATTTTTTAAACACTTTTTTTGCTAGTTAACTGCCGTTTGTTATTGCTATTACTGCTGATCATTTCTTCCAGTAGAAATCCTAAATTCCAAGTGAACCTGGGCAGTTTGAAACATATTTGGGGATTTAAAATGTAAGAAAACTCAAAAGACTGAAACATTTATTTGAGTAAATCTGATGTCTTGTCTGATTGGTTGGTTTAAAGTGGATCAGATAACAACAGATGTTCAGCATTAGTTCAGATGAAAATGATAAAGAATCATATCAGTTGATCCTCCTAAAGTGAAACTAAATATAATGTAAAATATCAACTAAATTGTTCTTTCTTTTCCTTGTAATTGATGATGCAGGTGATGGAGTAAGATAGTGTATGTTTTAATCCTATTGATAGATATTTTGCATTAGTTAGTCTAATAAGTACACGAGGTGATTGGAGTCCCCGCGCCCTCAGGTCTTCTCCCCAGAGAAGAAGAAGAAAAGAAAAACATCAGCTGTTGTATAACTGATTACTGCAGCTGCAGGAAGGGTCCATAAAAAATGATCAGCAGTGAGGAGCAATAAAAGGGTTCATAAAAATGTGTTGCTCTCTCTGAATCCATTACTGTTCCGATAATCAGATCCAAACAGATTCCTTCTGAGACTTTGTGTATTTCTGCTGTCTGTCCTTTAATTTACATCTCTGGGAGTTTGTACTGCTGAGAGAACAGCTGGAAATGAGCACCTGTACAGACTGCAGCTTGCCCCGTGTTTAATGTGTGTGACTAATGGTAATCAAATGTAAAACACGCTACTTTTCACAATTTTTACTGCAATCTCATCACCGACTAACAGCACACATACTNTCTCTGAATCCATTACTGTTCCGATAATCAGATCCAAACAGATTCCTTCTGAGACTTTGTGTATTTCTGCTGTCTGTCCTTTAATTTACATCTCTGGGAGTTTGTACTGCTGAGAGAACAGCTGGAAATGAGCACCTGTACAGACTGCAGCTTGCCCCGTGTTTAATGTGTGTGACTAATGGTAATCAAATGTAAAACACGCTACTTTTCACAATTTTTACTGCAATCTCATCACCGACTAACAGCACACATACTAACAGCCTCCTTAATTAGCTCTGAAAAACATGCAGATAGTGTTTTCTGTTCCTTATCAGCTTCCTACTAGAAGAGAATGAATATCGCACTGCATTGGATAATGTAAATATGTATCATCTGTCTAAAATATGTTCTTACATATTTAACAAATATGGAGTCATTTTGGTGCAGGAAGTCAGTGGGATAAAGGATTAAAACATTAATACGAGCGCAAACAAATGTGTAAACAAGACGAGCTAAATGTTTTCTAATGGGTTAAGGAGGATCACATGGACTACGAACAAGACTAGAAAAACTTATCTGAGGTCTTTATGCTGTGTGGAGTCAGAAATCTGCACTGCATCAGGTTCTGACACATCTGCATAAAAGAATAAGTTTTTATCCTTTTATCATTAAATGTTTTGAATCTACAAAATACATTTATAGACTAAGTTCCAGGATCAAGTATGATTTTGTTCAAAACATACTGAACAACATAAATATACCTTCAAAAAGATGTGAATATTCTGAAATCATTGAGCTGAATTAAAATATTTTCATCTTTATCTCAGTATAGAAAAATCAACAGAAAGTAAATCTGTTTAGTTGTTTTTGTGGAGCTGTCAGTATTTTACCTACAGGAAACAGCAGTTGTAGTGATCTCACTTGATAATTCTTATATATAAGCAAAGCTAATAGTTACCATCAAGCTAACAGATACGCAGTCAAGCTAACAGCCAACTAGAGCAGAAATTATTGCAAAGTGAATTTCTAAAATCATTCAAACCAAAAATTTCCTTCCAGTTTAAACAAATACAGACTTTTTTTTCACTGTTTATCATTGTTGCTGAGTTTTAATGAGATTGTGGTTCATTGTATCTCGAATCGCTATGCTAACTGTTTTCACTACTGAATATCCTGCTGTTAATCAGCTGTGACTCACAGTTATAATCCAAAACAACAACTGCAGATTATAAAAATGAGTGATTACAAAAGCAAAGACAATGTGGTGTTTTCTGAGCAGATAAGAGGAAATCTGTATGAGCCTTTTATATTCAGAGGAAAAGCTGCTAAATAGAAAGACCAAATCATTCCTGGTGGACAGAGCTGATCAGTAATAAAATGCACTATTCTAAAAAACGTAGCGATTACTGGCTGTCAGGTGACATTTCAGGATGAACCTAAATGCACTTAATCCTTTACGTATCCAACTGTTCTGTGTTTTAGTATTTTTACACAACTTGTTCTCTAACAAGGATCTTAACAGCTGTTTGATCTACAAAACAACCAATACATGTCCTGGTTCAATCAGATTTGTCAGATTTGGTATTTAAACAGCCTCATTGTGATTTTCACATGACATCATGTGACCAAGATGACACCTAACAACTGATCAACTGTGTCTCGCAAAGTTTCAAACAAGATGGTCTCAGACGGAGATGAAGAAATCACTTTTGCACGCTTCTACCTAAATGCCCAACTTTCATGATGTAACATCTCTGTAGTGTGAACTTTGTACTATAGATTTCACCCAAAGGCCAGATATTCCAACCTACTGTGTTTGTAACTGGTGTATTTTAGTTGCTACAGTTAGTTGTAGTTAATGTAGAGATATGAATGTTGTTCTGTTGATAAAATAGGGTTATAGTCTAAACAAATACCTCATACAAAAGTCTTTAGAATAAAAAGGTACAAATATAGTGTTTGTTTAAAGAGTTAGGATTGTTGGTTGTTGTTTCAGGTGTTTTAGGAGATGTCAATTAGCTGCTTGTGTAGCTGTTAGGCTATTAGCTGTTAGCTTGACTCTGAGTAACTGTTAGCTTCAAACTTACTTTCTGAGATCCGTCTGCCATCTACTGCTGGTAACTGCCTCAAATTCATCTAACATCTCTTCAGAAAAAAAAAGCCTTTAGCTTGTATTTCCTTTTATCCCTTCCTTCTTTAAACCCTGAAAAAACTGTCAATCATTTTGTAAATGTAAGTACAGAATCACTTTCCTTCAGGCGTGTCTTTAGAAAGGTCTTAGTGACCGAATCGCTGTCTGTTTCTGATCAATCAGTACTGAGGTGAAAATGTGAGCAGAAATCCTCTCATTTTAACGCTGGTGTAAATTTGTGATTTGCACTAAATTGGACCTAAGTTTTGTTTAAATTTCATCAATAAAAATTGTGAAGTCTGTGATTCTTTTATTATTAAAACATTTGTTGCAGCTCCAGCTTTTGCTCAGGTTGATATTTAGATCAATCATGAGGATGTGAACATCTGAATTTCTAGTTTTATGCTTGACATTCCTTTGACGTTTTCCTGTTAAACTAATATTCTCTTCTTTCTTTCCTTTTGTCCAGATTGTCCAGATGAATCCCATGACACAGCTTTATTATAAGAAGGTGAGTCTTATATGCTCTTGTTAGCAGCTAACTGTAAATTCCTTTGTGCTCATTTTTACCCTGAAACCAAATCTTAATTGCAAGGACTTGCTCACTAACCCTTAAAAAGAGGTTTGGATGTTAAACTGAACTGTAAAAGTCCAAAGGACCTTTTGTATTTTATAAATACATAGACACAAAATATAGTACTACACCACTTAGTGAATTTGTTCTGCCAAGTTGCTATAATGACAAAAATAGTGTTAATATTCAGGTATTTCTGAGCTGAACTTAATAAGTTAATCTGGTCAAATGATTTTTTTAATTAGAACCAGAATCAGGTTTATCTGGCCAAGTCTGTTACACATACAACTGATTTGGTTCCGGCTCACTTTTCACTTGTACTTGCAGACAGACATATATAAGATAATAGACAGTGTTGGATATAGAACACATAGAACACTCAAGAACACACAAAAACAAGACTAATTTATCAGAGCAATCATTAGAACATCTGGAAGAATTCTGCATATCACTCAAGGACTTCAGTTCTGAACCATTTTGATCTTATTAGAGGGTGGAGGTTTGGGAATTGGACTTAGTTTTTGTCCCATCAGATCAGTACTATCAGAGTTTGGAGATCAGGTGGAAGATTAATGAATTCTATAGATTTTCCTAAACAACTTCTACAATAGATATAGATGGTCATCTGTGGTGTGTGACTGATCTGTAAAAAGGGTTTAGGTTGGTGACCGAGGTCAGAGTAACATTCCTGGAAAGTTTAGGTTGCAAGTTGACCAGTAACATCTGGCTGTGAGTGTTTTACCTGTAGTGGTCTGAATGTGTCGCCAGCTGTTACATGGTTGTTGTTGCGTTTGGTTTTTAGGCGACATATTCGCCGTATCGCGACCGCATCCCACTTCAGATTGTCCGAGCTGAAGTGGAGCTTTCTGCTGAGGAGCGGGCCTACCTCACTGCTGTGGAGAAAGGTAAAACACACACACACACACACACACACACACACACACACCACCTACCATCTGTTTATGTTGAATCCAGGAGCCCGTGTGTTCCCTCCACACCTGCATTCTGCTCATCCAGTCAGCGGTTAAATGATGCTGATCGCTGAGCAGCTGGTCAGTCAGATCGTTCTCAGTTCACAGGTGTCATCTCAGCAACATGTGCTTCAGCAGAGTGTCCACCTGTCCAAGCATGTCCTTCAACTACAAGATATGCAAAGAAAATCTGGATCTTTAATGGGTCACATTTAATCTGTTTTCTATTTATTTGTAACTTTGAACCACCATGTGGTTGTTTACTCTTTTTAGCAAGGATTTGTTGTTTTTATATTGTAAAAACTTTAAGATCAGAGTCCAGTGAAGTGAAAAAAGGTGGAAAGATCAGAGTTTTTTGTAGAAACACAATAAGTTTACTATGTATCGTATCATATAAACCAGGGATGTCAGACTCCAGGCCTCGAGGCCAGTGTCCTGCATGTTTTAGAAGTTTCTCTGCTCAAACACCTGATTCAGATAAACAGGTCATTAACAGGTCTCTGCAGGACTTGTTGAGAGTTTGAATCAGGTGTGTTGAAGCAGGAAAATGTTTAAAACACATACTGATGAGTTATAAACCATGTGAATGTGACAGGAGCATCCCACCTGAAGGCTTCTACCATTAGCCCCGCCCATCTCCCTTTTCTCTTCAGGTGACTATGCAGGAGTCAAACATGCCCTCCGCGAGGCGGAGGTCTACTACAACATGGACGTCAACTGTCTGGACCCACTGGGCCGCAGCGCGCTCCTCATCGCCATCGAGAACGAGAACCTGGAGATCATGGAGCTCCTGCTCGACCATGGCATCCACACGGGAGACGCCCTGCTGTACGCCATCAGGAAGGAAGTGGTGGGCGCGGTGGAGTTACTGCTGTCGCACAGAAGGCCGAGCGGCGAGAAGCAGGTGCGTTCAGACAGACAGAAGAACAGCTCCTGGGTTTTTTTGTGATGCATCCAGGCACATGTTTGCATTTACTCATCCATGAATGTGTCTGAGCGTATTTTTCCATTTCAATGCATCCGTGTGTGTGTGTGAGATAATGAGCCATGCATCCATTCATTGTGACGCTCCACGCCGCTTTCTGCTGAGAGGATGAAAATTAAACAGCTCGTTGAACAGACAAACTGTGAAATCGGATTTGGAGACACAGTATTTTTGTCTGCTTGCTGCAGTTCTGAGTGTGTTTTTGTTTGTGTGCGTTTGTGGGAGAAACTCACAGTAAACCTCTGTAATATACAGTTTAGCTGAAGTTCGGCTGTTAAGAGAATCAAGAGGGAGACGCTTATCGACAGGAAGTAAAAGAGAGAGAATAAAAGTTACAATGAGAGGAAAAAGAAAAAACATCAAAAGAAGGAAGAGAAGAAGAAGAAAATTTCTCTTATACATTTATTTTTGAACTACTTGAGGCTGAGATTTATATCACCATAGCAACTAACCCTTGGCAGAAGCAGAGGATTGTGGGAAGGTTTTGGTTGACTCTCAACTGGATGAAGATGAGCACATATTTGTTCTTGTCATGTTATTACACCACTTCAAGGATGGATGGAATCAGACAACAATTCCAAGGGAAAGATGGTGAGACCCTGAAGGAAAGTTCATCACCATTATATTATATTATATTATATTATATTATATTATATTATATTATATGATATTATATTATATTATATTATATTATATTATATTATATTATATTATATTATATTATATTATAACAAAACATTTCAGTTGGAATCACAGTAAATTGTAACAGTAACATGTTCTACATGTGGATGGATAACGTGGGTCATGAGACCTGCATGAAACACACGACACTGACGGTGGAGACCAGCTGGACGCCTGGCAGGAACTCGCCTGTATACCAACATGTTCTCATGTCTCACGTCTGAGAACTGAAGCTCAGACCAGACCGAGTCATAAAACAGGACAGTGATCCCAAACAAGTCCAGTTTATTAACAGACAGCATGACAGCTGACTAAAGTGTTGTACAAGAAATCAATAAATAAAGCAACATGGAAAATACAACAATAAACACAAACTTAAAGAATAAAACTAGGAAGACAAATACAATAAAAGACAGGCTGTCAACATCAATAACAAAAAGCTTAACTTAAAATAATGTGCTTTCAAACTACATCAGAATGGCTGAAAGAGAACGCACTCAAGATCCAAAATCCAGACCTGGACCTGTTTGAACGCTGAGGTTGGACCTTCAGGGAGCTGAACAGAAACTAATCCCTGCAAACCTCAATGAGTGGAATCCATGTTGTAAAGAAGAGATGTGACAGACTGATGAGGTCAGAGAAAATGATGACTTCAACTTATTTATGCTGAATGAGGTTCTGCAGGCTGTTGGATCACCAGGTTGTCTTAGATATCATGCCAAAATTCTACTTTTGGACCCAGTTTGGTTTTTATAAATATTTATGTGTAATGAAAGCTGCATAATTCATCTGAGGCTTTATTTACTTTGCTGGTACATTCAGTTATGTAAAACCCTGAAGATAAAAGGGAGGGAAGTTTTTACTAAGAATGTGCTTCTGTGTCTTTAATCAGTGTGTGATGCACATTATGTTTCAGTTGTTATCATAGTCTTCATCATGGTGGTGGTGGGGGGGCAGATGAGTAAAAGGTTTTGGCAGGAGAGAAGAGGGAGGAAGCGAGACTGAAGGAGAAGCGACAGAAGAGCAGAGAGGGGCATGAGGAGGTGAAGCAGACGGAAAGAGGAGATGACAGGAGGTTAGATGAAGAGAAAGATGTGGGAAAAGAGCAGGAAGGGGAGAGAGAGACGCGTAGGAAGAACAAGGGAGAGGAAATGGACTTAGAGGAGATTGAGGAGAAGACAGGTTGAGATAAGGATGAGGAGAAGCCCTCTTCTTCACCCTCCCACTGAGATGAAAGACTTCACACATGTTCAGTCTCCTCCATCTTTCCTCCCTGTTCCTCATCTCTCTTCCACTCATCTTCATTTATGAGGTCTGAACACGTGAGACCAGCTTTATCACAAACAGGCTGCAGAATTAAGTTAAGTAAAAGATTTTCATGGAATCATGTGACCATATCTCAAAATTAGGTGTTCAAAATGCATTTGAGTTTTAAACGTATCCACAGATCTGTGAAGCTGCATCATGTTGTTGGCTTGAACTCCAGGGATTTTACTGTTCTTGTATCTGTTTCTCTGGTAGAAGATATTATCTCAGTCTTTAAAGCGTTCTTCCTCAATGCGGTTTGCATATACAGACCTTTTATTAGACTGCAAAGTAATCAGCTGTATCTGATCCTGTGGATCTACAGTATCAAACAACAGACCATGTTAAAGAGAATAAGGTGATTAAAACCTGCAAACTTTAAAATGAAGACATGATGCCAAAACTAACATTAAAAACCTTTTATTATCACACAGAATAGATGAAAACAACGTTAAAAATGCAGCCTTTACCCGGAACACTACAACTTTAGATAATTGACTGAAATTCAATTAAATTGTTAGGTCCTAAATTAAAGTGTTGTCATGGATTGCGTGTGGAAAATGGTGGTTGGCAGGCTTTTAGCTGATGTTTTAGTTACTGAGCGTATTAAAAAGTTGATGCAGCTTTGAAGTGCAGCGACAGCTACTCATCCAAAAACATCTCTTGCTCATAAAAACCAATAAAAAAAACAAATCAACTTCTTCTCCAACTGGTCATTATACTGTCACCAGCTAAATTTACCTATTATGATTTATGTCATTTGGAAAATACTCTATAATTATATTCATACTAAACATTAAATATAAATCGATTGGTTCAGTCGGGTTTTAAATGTGTCCTGCGTGAAACTCTGGTACAAAGTATCTGAAAGTAATTCAGCTGAACTGGAGCTACAGTTTATACTGTATGTACATTAATGCTGATTTTCACTTAATGAAACTTCCATCAGTGAGATTTTGTAATCTGTTCTGGACATTTAGGCTTCAGTTATTTTGACATCTCCTGCAGGTAATATGTATGTAATCTGATTTTTGGTCTCTATTGTAACGAGTTTTCATGTGGTTGAATCTGATGCACTCCGATCATATTCTGAGCTATTTTAAAGAATCTCAGTGGTCTTTAAATTATGATTATGGCGTTTTAACCAAAATTTGCAAACCTGTACCGTTCATTAGCAATTTGCCACTGCGCTGTGGGCGGAACCGTTGGGGATCACCCGCCCTTCTCCGTTGCTGAGAGCTCTCTGTTTATGCTAGCTCAGGAGAGGAAATTGTGGCCCCGCCCACTGGAGTTTCTACATCACAAATCCAGTCTGTTTTAGATGCATTTTTGTGTCTACTACTGATTCAAAGTGGTTTGAATGCAGAAATACTCAGAAATGTAATTTGGAGTTTAATTTTATTAAGATATGTCCTCTAGCATCAGAAAAATGTCACAAGAACATGTTAACAACATGAGAAACATGGTTTTCGTCAGAGTAGGTATTTAATTCACTCTTCTTCTCTTTAACTGTCACATTTTAAACAGACTGTTTATTTTTTTGTTAAAACCAATATTGAACGGAATTTGGTTTCTTGTTAACCCATTTTTAATTAGAGGTTTTGTTATTATTGATTTTTCCACTTTGTTTTGTTACAGGTTCCCTCACTGATGATGGACAGTCAGTTTTCAGAGTTCACCCCTGACATAACTCCCATCATGCTCGCTGCTCATACCAACAACTATGAGATCATCAAGTTGCTTGTCCAGCGAAAGGTGATGAATCTATAAGTTAAATGTCTAATAAACTGATCTGAGTGCAGGATACACACATTACCATTGATTTTACTGTTGTGTGTAGGTCACCATCCCCAGACCGCACCAGATACGCTGTGACTGTGTGGAGTGTGTGTCCAGCTCAGAGGTCAGTGACATTTCATTTTTAAAATAGTTTTTTAAAACTGATTGGAAACTAAACAAGAAGAAGAAGCTGCACATGATGTAACAGGACATTGATCTTGTTTTGTCTCTCTTCAGGTCGACAGCCTTCGACATTCACGCTCTCGCCTCAACATCTACAAGGCTCTGGCCTCGCCGTCTCTCATCGCTCTGTCCAGTGAAGATCCCATCCTCACCGCCTTCAGACTAGGCTGGGAGCTCAAAGAACTCAGCAAAGTATGAAATAAACTCTGCTAGTGAAGTGTTCAACACGACCACTGAGAGGAAACGTTTACACCACTGTGGAAACTTTAGGATTTTAAATTCAGCACTTCAGTTTGAATCTGAATGAGACTTTAATTAGCCTCTAAAAGGGTTGAATTTTATAATGTCATCTTAAATGAGACAGTTTGATGTGTTGTAGTACAAGCTGGTCCATTTTCTCATCAACTGTCCAATCTACAATCTACTGTACAAGAGGGTGTTGCATCAATAACTAGACAGGCAGAGTACATGAACGCATCAGTTAGCATCAAGTAACTGTTTACATTTTGTCATCACATGACATGGTGTAGTATTAGCACAGGGACTGTGAGGCTGTGGTGGCTGAAGGATACTGCAACTAAACACATCGGTAACTTGACACATGCTAAACAGGAATGCTAATAGTTAGCTGTAGCACATGACTGAGGAAACCAAATCTCCACAAGCTTATATTAGCATTGCAGTAAAGCTAGCATTACATGAAGTTCTAAAAGAGTTTAAAACCATAAAAATGTTCTTATTGTTTACTTAATGTCCAACATGGCCTGTTTTTCAGGTGGAGAATGAGTTTCGTCAGGAGTACGAGGAACTGTCTCAGCAATGCAAACGTTTTGCTAAGGACCTTCTGGATCAGGCCAGGAGTTCACGAGAGCTCGAGACCATCCTGAATCACAGAGACAATGACCAGAGTGAAGAACTGGACCCAAGACAGTGTCATGACTTGGCCAAGCTCAAACTCGCCATCAAGTACCACCAGAAAGAGGTAAGGACTCATTTATTTAGTCTTTGAAGAGTTTGGCAATGGTTGAGTTTTATACAAAAACGAAGGTGCGCAGCAGCATCTTGATGAAACAAGGCTGTTATCTTGGTCTGGTGTCTAAAAGGTTTTGATTCTGTCTGTTAAAAAATGGAAACATTGGGCTTGTGTGTGAGATTATCATAGAAACTGTGACGCAACAACAGCCAGTTGTGTGTGTTGGTTGAGTGTATCTATATATTAAATAACAGGACGTCGTTTAAGTGGTTCTTTTCTTTCTGTTCATTTGGTGACTAAGATGACTGTGAGCTTCTTAATGGCTCGTTGAGTGATTTTTTTATTGACTTTAGGGTGAATAATAAACATTAAAATATCAGTGAAATACAGCAGATTTCTACAGAATATGGAAGTGCAGTTTAAATGTCATTCCAGTGGCATAAGAGCAGATGACTGTGGAGTCAGAAGGTTTTCATGTAAAACAGCTTCTGACCTTCTGAGTTTACTGACCATCAGTAACAATAAGAGTAGATATCCAGTAACGCTCAGCAGTTGTAAATGAAACTGAAGTGTTCACGCTGTGGGCTCCTAATGCAGCTTAAACTACTTCTTCAACATGTATGAACTGTATTTACACGTTTATAGAAGTTCAGATCTTGTTTGTCTTAAAAATATGTTGAGATATTCAAAAATATATCAGAATGAAGCATCAACAGGGGCGTGTCCAGAGAGGTGGCCCAAGGGGTCATGGGCTACCCCCAAGCTGAGATAATAAAATTATATAGAAAATGATTGTGCTTTGTCTGATTTTTATTTCATTTTGGTTTCTGGTAGCCACTTAAATTATAATAAAAGGTCTATAATTTTGTAAAAAACAAGATTTCTTAAAGGTTATGGGCCCATTTACATGTTTTAGAAATCTGTGCCCCTAACTGGACCCCCCCAACAAAGATTTTCTAGACACGCCCCTGAGCATCAAATGCTCAAAATTCTTTTTAAAATAAGAAAACTGATTAATGCTTAAAGCAAAACATTGAAAACTACATTCTTTGCCATTTTTCAAATTTGTAAACAAGCCAAACAACATATTACCAATCCATGTTAAAGTATTAACCACTCGAACATGATGGAGTCCAAGATAAATTAAAATCTGCTACAAGATTATATTTAATAGCAATAAAAGCAACATAAAGGCTAATTGTAATGTTCACTGAGTAAAATGATGTTATGCAATTTAAGAAATTATTATAAAACTATAAAAATCATGTTTATACTCCAACAGCTGAGCAAGAAAATATATTAGACAATTTAAACATAAATCATAGTTTGTTTGTATTTACTTCTACTAAAAATAAAGATTATAGTTGATTTTCATCTTGAAGTTTGCAGTCTTGTGGCCGTTTACTGTACTTATGATTGTTTTTTGTTTTTTAGAGGGGGGTCTCTTCTTTCTCTTCCTTTATGTGGCTAAAGTAGAAACTACACGTCACTGACGTGTTCTATAGATACCGAGCAGTTCAAACACTAATCTGTCACATTCATCTTGGTTCTTCTTTCTGCTTCCTGTAAATGTTTCTGCGTTTCCTTTAATCTCCACTTTAAATCTTAAATGAAGAACCCACCACACACATCTCCAACAACAGGCTCCTACTTTGTTGTTGTTGGTAAATAAGTGATGCAGCTGAGTGTTGTTCCTTCAATGGTCCCAAAGCATATCACAACAGTCCTCCTACCTGCTCCACAGTGAGACTAACAGACTTTATAATCCTCCAAAAACACCTGAAGTTCTCTGATTTTTACTTCAATGTAGATTATGATTTACAATGTATTTAAACATGTATCAGAAGATGCTGAGCGTCATGCTCAGAAAGTAAATATCATACTCAATATTCCAAAGTAAATGTACTAAATAACTGTCTTATACATGCAAGTTGTAGGTATGTTTTTAAATCTGGGGTTTTATGCATGAGTGGATTATTCTGCTCAACATGGAAATCAAACCTGCAGCCCTTTGAGCGAGATGGACGCAGGAACTTTCTGCCCTAGTTACATCTTTTAAAATAAACACACACATGCACATCCTTCTTCAGTGTGTTTACTTTTGTTTGAGGAATTGAGGGACTCTGCTTCTCCCTCATTGGTCCTGCTAGAGCAGAATGAAAATAGTGGAGGATGTACACAGAATCAGAAAGTGAGTATAAGAAACGTGTGTGGGTGAGATGGAGGGAAGGAGACAAGGAAGTACTGAAGGAGAGTTAGAGAATAATACTGAGAAATAATGAGCTGGAACAAGTGTGAGTGAACACAAAGCTAACAAACACTTATAAGAAAGCTTTAATGGGAAAGTGAAATAAAGAAGTAGATGGAGCTCATGAGTGAGATATGATGGGCTGGAGTTAGTGGAGAAAGCCCAAGGCGATCTCTGTCTCTCCCTTCACATCTATGCGTTGGTTCCCTGCTGTTTCCAGCTCTGTGCTACAGAAGGTTCCTGCTAGACAGATGAAAGCAGCTGAGAAGACTGAGTTAGAGGAGGAGACGAGGAGTGACAGGAAGGATACTTAGACGGACTGAAGGAGGCGTAAGACCAATACATGAAGTGCTTTCTCACTCTAGAGTTACAGGAAGTGATGATGGTAAAGGTCTCAGGAGGAAACACTGAGCATCAGACGGGGGGTTAGCGCAGATCACCTGTATGTCTTTGTTAGTATCTGGCAGGATCCATTTTATCAGAAAAAAATCACTGGTTTGAGTTTGAAAACGTGAGTAAAATACAAGCAGAGAGGCAAAAACATCCCCTGAACATCCACATGGTGTCTTCAAGAACAAACGTCAGGTAAATACAAACAACATGAAACATTAATTAGACTTTGATCTGTTCACAACGACATAGATATTTTACAAAGTTCACTTATATGCTTAATAACTCCTGTTATCCACACAAACAGGCATTTTGGTGATTTTATAAATGTTAATTTCCTGACGTGTTTACATCCTGGTTCCATCTGATTAGCTTAGATTCCAGTGAGCTTAATGGAAACTGTAAACAATACCAAATAAAAAGTATTTAATGTTAACAAAATTCACTCTTTTGGGAAACATATATATATGATACAGAATGTTACAATTTTTAGGTCATTTTAGGTTTTTTATTTTTTCCTGAAATGGATGGAAAAGTTATTGTAAGAAAATGAACATTTGGGTGAGTTAAAAACTAAAACGGTTTGAGACTTCTGAGAAGTTTTTACAGGGTTTTGGTAGAAAAACGTTGTTGTCTCAGAAGTTTCTGTTGTTTGAAAACTGAATGAAAGGTTTTATAAATGAAAAGAGGATTTCAACATTTGAACTGCTTTTTCACACCAAACTGTCGATCAGCTGTCAACAAAAGTAAGAGGAACAATAAAAGTAAATATTAAAAACTCTGTATTATCTGATAGTGGGTTGTGATTGCACAGCTATCTCATGTTATATAACTAGAGCTGAAGCTGGTGAGTTTTTTAATTCATTTCAAGCTGAATTCTGTCAAAAAGTTTAAATTAACTGTAAATTCTTGAGAAACCATCAAATATTTTGTTTTACTGGACTGTGAG
Organism: Pachypanchax playfairii; assembly: GCA_006937955.1. NCBI lineage: Eukaryota > Metazoa > Chordata > Actinopteri > Cyprinodontiformes > Aplocheilidae > Pachypanchax > Pachypanchax playfairii. Next base: position 1,004,925 of record SSNP01000068.1, read on the forward strand.
ATTTTGTAATGGGAGAATGACACTTTAAATGTTAGCAAGACATTTTTTTGGCAGCATTACAATAATTTCTATGGTTCAATATCTCAACTATTTTTCTGTGAAACACAATTAAGTGGAACTCAGAAGGAATCTATGAGCAGTCGGCCTTCCTGCTGTCTGCCTGTTCTGGAGTCAGCCACCGTCTACTACACCTCACTGCGAGGTATAATTAACTTCAGCTCTCACAGAGTCGCTCTTTGAACGTACGGAAAGCTAAAAGTCTTATTTTGAAAAGCATTTGAAGACGGCAGCACCAACTCTAAAATCAGACATGTTAGTGTGATGAAAGAAAGCAGCTGGGAGGGATGGAGGGAGGAAGAGAGAGCTGTCACGGGTTAATAAGACATTAGGGAAGGGGTGAGAAGAAGGAAGAGATGCTGATGAAACAAATAGGAAACTCTGAAAAGGAAGAATAACAGCATCTTTATTCATAAAGCAATTTAAAACAATGGAACAGGACTGTGTGCTGTACAGAAAATGTAAGATAAAAACAAATAATAATGACAAACAAAATAAAATGAGAATGAATAAAAAAAGAGAATAAAAGTGACAATTAAGGAAGTGCCCACTTATTAAAACAAAATGACATAGAATCATGTCAGATTGACTATCAGAAGGGTTTGTAAAGATGTAATTACTATAAAACTAAATAAATCTCTTGCACTCAAAAATTGACTCATTAGATAAACTCAGTTTATTTGAGGGACGTTTTTCCACTGAAATTTTTTACTTTGGCAACATGCAAATTGTGTATGTCCTTAAAATATAATATAAACAAATTGTGTTCTGCCAAAGTAAAATTTTCTTTAAGTTATTATTCTGTAACAGCCAAAACAAAGTGCAGCATATTGAGTTTAAGAGGTAAAAATCTGGTGTTTTTGTTGGGTTTTCATTATTTCTTCAGTTGGCAGATGTTTTGAAGCCTTCAGAATAAAAGCCATCCAACACAAGTGAATCTTGTCTGGCAGCTCTGCTTCACGTAAGCATTTCACCCAGTGAAGTCAGAGAACTGACAAAAACGGATGGAAAACTCAGAAGATGAACAGAGATAGAGGAAGACACAAAGTTAGGAAGACTACATGTTTCATAAAAATGAAAAGGAGAGAAGAGACAGCTGTCTGCTAAAGTTAGTGTGAAGTCAGAGACAGGAGGGTGGAGGAGATGATGAGTTTTAGTAGACAAATTATTTTATTATCTGTCCAACAGAGACAAAAACAACAAGGTATTTCCTGTTACACGTGTCATTCTCTCACTATCTAATTATTGTGGTTAAAGACAGAAAATTGAAGTTATTTAGACTGATTAACCAGCAATAACTGGCTTCAAAATGAATGCATTTAAATCACGTTAACTTAAAGCCCACTTTAACTGTGTTCATTTTTTTAACGCGTAACTAATGCACAGGCTTCCGTAGTTTTGCTTTGCTCATGTACGCATGCACAGGCCTGATGGCCCTCCTGTCAATCCGTAGTCTGAGTTACATGACGAGGTAACGAGTAACGTAAATGCTAACTCTGTGGATGTTTGCTAGCATGGAACGCGATAAGGGTCCTTTGAACAGGAATCGTTGGACAGCCCTACAATATTAGTCTCCTTATTTTGTAATCAGATTGTGTTTCTGGAGTAACTTGTGCAATAAGTGGCAGATTAAAAGTGTAGGAAACATGCTGATTCTGATATACTGTATTTTAAAGATTAATCACACTGAAAATACATTTGGATTTGATTGAAAGGGGATTGAAAACATGTATTTGTTATATTTTTCTGTATGTAAAAACCCAAAGTTTAACTTTTTTCTGAGCAAATTAGGGACAATAATAGATCAAACATGTTAATAAAGAAGAAAACTGTAGTGCACCACAAGCAGTGGATCTGTTAGATTTTATTGAAAAGAACCATTTTAAACCAGTTTCTTATTAATTTAACGTGATTGGGTCAAACTGTGACTCCAGCCTGACATAAAGATGAAATATCACTTCCTGTTATCAGCTGACATCATGTATCATGTTCTCTGATCTCTAGAACAAAGTTTGATCTTTCAGTAATTCACTGTATGTTCATATTTGGATAAAACTTTCTGGTTTTCAGAGTGTTTCAATAATGTATTTCAAGCCTCTCGACACACCCTGTGTGTGTGTGTGTGTGTGTGTGTGTGTGTGTGCATGTGAGAGATTGTGTAGACTTGTGTTTGTGTGTACAGACCTGGTTCAGCAGACCTGGTACACTTACATAAGCTTTTACTCATTTTTCTATGTTCTTTTATTTATTTTTTGTCACTTTTCCTTCATTGTCTTCTTTCAATCTGTTCCAATCATCCACTATCATTTCAGTCTTTTTATTTTGTGTATCTCTTTTATAGCCGCACTCATTTATACTCTCCAAATCTTTTTAACACCGACTCTTTTATTGCACTTGCTCTCATTTCATGTTTCTCTCTTGTGTGTTTGTCACTCTGAACGACCTCCATTTATCTCAGTGTAGCGTTCCTGTGTGTGCGCTGGTGTTTTGTTGTACCTGCTGGTGTGTATATTCTGTATGACAGAGGTCAAAGTGTCCCATACTAAGTGCTGCAGCAGTGTTACAATAACATCACTAGGCTTTTAAAGCAAATCATGTAATGCTGTGACTGAAACATGCACGTCCCTCTCCAGCTTTGCTGTTTCAGGTTGTTTTATACAAAACAAGAATAGACATTTTAGATTTATTATATAGACGCAACAGTATGAAACTGTTTGGATGAACAGAAATGATTTTTCTTGTTTATTAGTCCAAAGAAGATCAGCGAGTGTGACAACGTGTGAATGTAGCAGCAACTGTTCACCAGCAGTCACTGGTAGAACTCACTTCACTTCTAATTCTGATGACTCGTATGTTGCTCATTGATATTATGGAAAGATTTAAATAAATGACTAAAAGCTGAAAATAGTAGAGGAGTGTCATTCATCTTCTCAGAGTGCAGTAAAGGAAACTTAACTCAGAATATCCTTCAAATTGTTTCCTCCAAACGTACATTATGGTCTATCTGCAGACTGAACTACATGCAACTTAACGCTACGGGGACGCCGTCATCGTCGACGATGCCAGGGACCTTGTTGTGTTTAATCGAACATAGCTTCCGAACCATAAAAGATAGAAACTTACTTTTCCCCCCCTCTAAATCGGGAGAATCCAAGCTTTCAGACGGTAGTTCCGGCATCGCTCTAGCCCATTCACAAGGGATACAGTGTCGTGTCAAAGTCGGTGTTCCAATCAGAGCCTTTGTCTTTTGCGCATGACGCGCGGTTGTCAAATCACAGCTGATTATGCTTCAGGAAACACCTTCAAACGGTGTCAATCACTCTAATTTTTTTTGTATTTTTTATTCTAATACTCTTTATTTCAAGCAAAGGAGCCTCATTTACACAGCAGTTTATGATATTTCAATTTAAAATAAAAAAACAAGGTATAGGACATTATGGGGCATTGAAAGGTGGTGTTTTAGTAGCATTTAAACAAAAAAAAGTCAGGCGAGGTTTATTTCTCCAAAAAACCCCTTGGTCCCCAGAGGGTTAATTCAACAATAAGTTTTATAGAAGCAGCAGGAAAACATGTACTTGTAAAGTAAAGGATTTGTTGGCTGCAGCACTATTTATAGAATAGGAGATGTTGCTGACGATGTTCTTTAATATTGGACCCTCCTGACCACTAAGACAGACGTTCCTCTGTCACTGAGTGATTTGCAGCATTTCTGGTTGCTGTAAGTCTGTAAAATGCTAAAAATAGTTGCTGTTACACGTCAGGCCAGCTGTCAGTGTGTAACTTGTAGAATGACAGCGACGGAGACAAACTGAGATAAACTTAAACGTTTGTTTTCTGCCTCAGACCATCATCCATCTTCCCACAGAGGAAGCTCACTGGAGCTGTTTGTATCAAACTGAAACAGACCTCCAGTGAAATATGAACACATTTGTCGATTTTGCAATCTGTAAAAACGACCCTATATTCCGTATGCAACCCCTAACCTTAACCCTTCTGTTTACAGCATGTGCATGTATATCTTTACATTTTAAAGCTAAACATTGTATTATGATGGGATGTTTTGCTGCACAGTTTGTTTTTTCTTCGGCTGAAATGAGACAAACCTCACTCATGAGTATTTGGAAGCTCCTCTCTTAAAGGACGAGCATGCGCTGTTGCTAGCTAGTCTCTGCTGGACCCCAGAAAACACTCACTCAGGTCGGTTTTTGGAGCTGCCACAATCGACCTATATGGTTGTTTTAATTTGAGGATCTAACTATAATTCCATCTGTTATGTTAAAATCACGTTCTCTGGTGTTTTTGCATGAACACAGACTTGGTTTGTGGTTTGTGTTCTACATAGCTTCACGTCTTCATCTGTTTATATGAAACAGGTTATAAATACAAAACATTCTGAACTAAATGAAGCTGCAGATATCAGGAGTGAACTGGATTGAAAAAGCATCTCTTGCTCTGTGGTTTGTGTAGATTTACTACCCAGAGTGTGAGCTGGTCCCTATCAGCATTCTCCAGAGTGATCAATGCAAATTACATCTCCAATATACTTTCTATGTCTCTCTGTGATAAATGGCCAATGCCAACGCACACAGCTCAGATGTTCTACCTCAGCATTCAATACACAATCACTTTTCTCTAAATTATTTCCCAATTCTTTCTTTCTAACCTCGGTCTGAAGGAGTCATCCTCCTTTTTGTTTCCTGACCCGTTTCCTCGTATCGATCCAGCCGAGAAGGAGAAGAGAGGGAGGCAGAGCTACGAGGGGAGTTTGGAAGTGTGAAGAGTCTAAAGTAACTTTAGGCTTCGACTCAGCAGTTCCAACCGAACAGTTAAATTGCTTCACACATGCTGCAGCTTACCCATCATGCTGTGGGCCTTTTAACACCAAATAAAACCTGTGATTGGCTGTTTGACTCACAGGAAGTAATGAAGTATGTCCAGCTGGCTGGCAGAAAGGTGTAGGAAAGAGGCTGATACCCTTCACAACACCTCTGCAATGCCTTCTGGGTAGTTATTGGTGAATGAGAAAAAAGTGTGAAAAGCAGCAAAATGCCGGACGGACGACGGGAGGGATGAAAAGGAGGAGAGAATAGTTGTTGCTGCTGTGCTTTAATATGTGTAGGTGTGAGCTGTTTCTGTGGTGAGTTCAGAAAAATATTTCTCCATAAAGAAGCAAGAAATCTTAAAAAGACTTATCAGATCTCAGTTTGGTTGAGTTTAATAAAGAAACTAAATGCGACACAAATTCAGTTCCACGTCACTGTTTCCCTACGCTTCAAATGACTAATAGAAACAGCAAAGATATTGATACTTTCTCATACATTCTTCAAGAAGAAAAAGTCCATAATTTTGTTTGTTTGTTTATTTATTTTACTGTCCATTATTCTTTAATTTCCATATTCCATTTGTTTCATATTTTTTGGTTCTTCTGCAGCTTGGTTGCATTGTTGTTTAGAATGTTTCTCTTTACAATATAATCTGTGTGAACATTCACCACATACACAACAGTTTCATACTTTACAAACACGTCCTGGATCTGAGAGCAAGATTCTTCATTTTCATACTTACAGTTTAATAAAATAAATATTTTAAAACTCACCATAAAGATTCTAAAGAGTTTCTCAGTTCTGTGATCAGCTGTTACAGCTGTCAGTCTCTGTCTTCCTGCTGTCGGGGAGTGAGTGAGACAGATGTGCAGTTACCTTGGTGACCTTTAATGAGCCTGGAGCGGTTACCATGGTGACACTTGAGAACCACTGGCAGCAGCTTTGACGTTTCTTTTGATTTTAGGTATTTGCATATCAAAAGTATTTGGTCAGAGTTAGATTCATTAGAAAAGTGCAGAGGAAGAGTTTTTGTATTCCTTTCAAATTGTCTTCAGAAGTGATCTAGTTAATAATTAAACAATTTGAAATGGTAGTTTTAACTTTTTATTGCTTTATTGAAATCATCACTCCATCTTTTCCCCTTCCTTTACTAAAGCTAGTGAACCCTAAAGTTTCCTGAAGGGGTTAAAAACAGGACGGTTTGTTCTTTTCACTCAAACATGTTTAATAATTAAGGAGGTCATTTCAGTTAGAATTATGTCAACACACATCATCACCATGTTTAAATGTCAAAGAGTAATGACAAGATAAACACGTGAATATTCACACATCACAGAACAAACACGTTAATACATGTGCAAAGACACAAACATTTACTTTTCTTATTAAATATTTGCTGCTGCCTTTTTATTTCTGCACACAAACACACAAGATGGGTTCAAACTGCCTCGGGGCTCGACATGATGATCATCAGCTGTATTAAAACTTGTTGAGAAAACCGTGTGACAGCCGAGGAGAAGAGAAGCAGCAGATTAAAGGTGAAGGATTTCATGTCTGACCAGGAAAATACAAACATAAAGATATAAGGTGTGTTTTTGTGTAAAGGGATTTATTTACCAGCTCCGCCCTCCAAAATCAAATACGTTTAAATCTGCAATTTGATTTATGTAAATATTTATTCAACAGGTACAAGTTCAATAAAAAGATCAGCGAGGATCAACAACAGCAGGAGATTAAAACAAATCTGTAATCTGATGCCACTGAAAAATGAATATTTCAATATAATGTTATTGAGCCAAGATTATTTTTTTAAAAATTAGTTATACCATTTGACCAACATTGTTCATTAAACTTAAACAACTTAAACAATTTCACTAAGGTTGAAAACACCCAAAAGGCTAAAAAGTTAAAGGTACAATATGTAAGAATGTTCCAAGTAAATAATCACACAACAGTCTAACGTCCCACTGATGTTGAACATAAAGTCACATAGTAACAGATCTGGATCTCAGTCAGCTGGGTGGTCTCTAGTTCCTGGTCCAGACCAGAATCATTATTTACACATCCAGACTTCCTGGTTCCATAACGAATCACATGTGAGTCTGCAAAGCTGCCAAGTCTTCAACACAAGCAGCTGGAATTCCACAACGAGCAGCAGCAAAAAGTAAGAAACTGCTGCATCCTTCCAACTGAACAGCTGAGCTGCACGTGATGGGGCGTTCAAACGCATTTAGGAAAACTCAACGTTCAACAAATAGACGTTCAGACATTCCCAGAAATGGAACAAATAGTAGTGAAACTAAATGAGGATCAACATCAGAACTGGCAACCCAACAGATAAATCAGGGAGGGGAGGGGGTGAGTGGCTGAGAGCGGACAGGTTTTTTCTACATGAACTGCGGGACTCAGATTTGATGACAAGGTCTAATTCTTACATACTGTAACTTTAAGAAACAAAAAATAAAGTTTACAAACTAAGGAAGTGAAGAAATTATATTTGACTATCAGCTACAACAAAATTTGAATCTTTCAGTTAGTTATTTCACATTTTTCTTTGATCAGAACTAAAATTCTAAATATTCCAGTACTTATAGATTTCAACACAACAGAACAAACAAACAAACAAACCCATTAATCCTGTCTGTAAGAGAAGAAAGTAGAAGGATCTACAATATAATGTATAATTAAAAACAACAACAATGATGGTGGAGAGAGAAATGGAGGGAAAAACATTGCTGGATAATCAATAAATCAAACTTTTCTTTTACCATGTTGTTCGGTGCATGTGTGTGCGTGTGTGCGTGCGTGCGGTGATCCATCCAACACTGCTGACATATTGAGAGCAGCAGAAAAATTGGAATCTTTCCAAAACAAACCAAATTCATCCAACTTGCTGCAGCAGAAAAACAAACAGATAGAGAAATACTTTTCATCAAAATCCAGTCCGGAAACAACATATTGTAAGTTTCTGCTGGTCAGCTACAACATTATATCTGGAATTCTGCAGGTTTTTAAGCTTATTCTCCCAAAAAAATCAGACAAAGTGTGGATGATGGAGGGATGACAGTTAGATGGACTGATGGTTGCAGGAAGACATGAACTAACTAACAGATAGAAGAGAGGAAATAACCCAGTAATAGTTGAAATGTTTGCAGCAGGAAGGTGGAGCACGTATGTTCCTGTCCCTCAGACAGGAGTCAGGACAAACATACCAGCAGCTTTGTCTGAACAGAAGGGTGAAAACAAGCTGCAGAAAGAAACAGACGTTTGTGTGACAGTTTGATAAATGACAGCAATCAAACAGAGATGTTGAGGGAGAAAAATTAATTACAGACTGCGAGTAGATGGAGGATTTTCTAAAGAACAGCAGGCTCAGGATGGAAGGAGAACATCCTATAGAGAGAAAAGCATCAACCTTTTTAGTAAAAACAATTAACCACGTAAACATCTGAATAAATCTGTATATATCTGGAGGGGTTTAGAGATGGTACAGGGAAGAGTTGGTGGAAATTTTTTTTAATTTTTAGAGGTTTTTACTAACCAGGGTGCAAATATTTCCTCCTCTTTCTATAATCTGACTTCAGTTCTAATCCTGTTAATTCATGTAAATGTTGTTTTAAAGCAGCAAATCAGAATTTTGCCTCAGAGGTGAAAAAAATATGTTGCACCTTTAAGTCCCGCCCTTCTGTTTCTGTGTTACGGTAGCCATGTTAACCGAGCGTCAGCTGTCATACGTGCACGCGTGCCACCTTTGTTACGATAGACACTTCATGGGTAAGTTATAGTTATACAATTTAATTTTCATTTATTTATTTATTTTAATTGTTTTGCACGTGTCTTTGCATTGTTGTAAACAACAGCTGACAGGAGTACTATGCAGATGTAGAACGCTATTGGTTAATCCTGGGCGGCGCTTACCAGACAGTGGGAGGGGCTTTGAAAAAGAAAAAAAAAGACATTTTCCCAGATTATATTACAGAACCGGGTCAGACTGTCACTTTAATTGTAAAACTTTGTATTGCAGCTTTAAACATTCGAGTGTTTTGTTTGTTGGTTTCTTTACTAAGATTATTTTTTGTTGACATACAAGCTACAAAAACATAATACTGATGTTTTCTATCACGTTCTTCATATTAGATACAAAAAATAAACCTGCTGGCAAAATACCACATGAACATTTATCTGTTTCATCTGAGAGTTTATCAGCCTGAAGGTGGAATCTGTTTGGGATTCTGTGGGCTGGTAGCAGCTGGTGGGAGAACGAGAAGCTCATTGCAGGTTCTCTGTGGGTTCTTCAACACTTCTACATAAAAATAGTTTACAAAGAATCGAGTTAGACCTCAAACAGTCTTTATGAGTGTTCTTTGTCTGGGAAACATTTAAAAAAAGAACAGTTTTAAAGTTTATCTTCTGTTATTTTTCTTTATTTTCTTTCATTTTTCAGATTTCTTTTATTTTCAGCATTGAACTATTTAATAATAATACTGGTACTGAATCCTGAACGTGTGGGTCCAGTTCTTGTTTCTGTTGAAGTGTGTTTGCTTTCTGCCTTCATCTGTGCTTGAATCATTTAAAAGACTTTTTCTGTCCCTGAGTCTGTGATACCTGCAGTCCTTCTAAATTATACATTAAGAATAGTCTCAATAATAAATAGATTGTGTGTGTGTAGTTGGTGTTATCCCAATGGGACCTTTTGGGTATAAACACTTGCTTTATTGGGGCTATTGGTCCTGTTTGGACCGGAGCTGGGTCCTAATGAGGCAAAACAAATTGTCCAGAATAAAAAGAATGTCAGTGCAGTGCAGCGCTCCCAAAAGGATTACTGCACACGTTTGTGTGTGTTACTAGTTCTGCTGCTGCAGCAAAAAAACATAAAGGAACCAGGAAAAGGTCCAGTTGCCTGTTTTTTAATCTTTTAGGTCCATATTTTGCCTTTTATTCAGATTTTATTCTTTTTCAGTTCAGCAAACTTACAAACACAAACAGGTTTATATTATTGTGAAGGCGTTCGAACTCTAAGGCTCATTCTGATAAATCTTAACCTTCAGAAACCTTTATGAACTGGTCTAGGGATTCAAGACTGGGATAAACCGTCCCCAATAGCTACTGGTCCTCACAAAACTAACACACACTCAGTTTAAGGTGTTTGGTGCCTCCATCTCATCTCCATAAATTCTTTGTGTTGACTGAGTTTTACAAAAGCTTTGCCCGGCTGTTATTTTGTACACATGCACTAAGACGGTGAAGAACACACGTGCACAAATCCACACAAAGTGTTACTAATCTGATCAGTCAGCGTCTCTGTGCAACAGAAGACAACAGAAGACAACAGGAGACAACAGAAGACAACAGAAGACAACAGGAGAAGGACGGCACACTTTGCAGAAATCCAGCAGAAAGTGGAACAAAAGAAGAGCGGCTCCATCTTTTCTGCTTTTTATTCAACCTCTTTCTTTTCTTGGTGAATTCAGTCACACAGGTTTTTTTGAACATTTTGTCTTTATAGCCTAGTTGTGTGTGCTTGTGCTTCCAATTCCCCAACTCTTAATACAACCTTGTAATATTATATTTAAAGACTACATGGAGCTGGTGCAAGAAATCAAACTGTGAGTCAAACATCAACATCTAACATGAGTGCTGGACATCACTAACACTTTTAGTGTCTCAGTGGGCACAAATCTAACAGAGTGGGTCCGAGATCGGATCAAACAAGACTTTAGAAAAACCCAAAGATGAAGAGAGGCTGTTAAAAGAGGTGCTTTAAAGTCTATAGAAGCTTCTTTTCTAAAATGTTTCATACTTTCTTCTTACATTGTGTATCGGAGGGTTTAACAGCCTTACTGCCTGAGGGGTGAAGCTACAGCTCATTGGATATGTTTTTAGAACATTTCTAGGAGTCTGTACACAGTTTATTATGGTTTCAAACATAAAAACCTCTTGCCAGAGTTTGCCAATGCTTAAATGAGTTAAACTGAACTGGAGAGTGGAGGGAGAGGAAAAACCCCAAACTCCCACCCAGCAAAGGAATAAAAATAGACAGTAACCACTCATTTACACCAAATGCGTCAGCAGCACGTAGCGTTTTGCTCACGCAATCAGCTGCACTTCCCTTTCAGACGCATATCACTCGTGTAAAGCGTTCCATCCAGTTGGTCCCAGGAGACGTGATTTTGTCAGTACACACAACAAAAAGCAGAAAGACAACAACGTGTATCTAGAAGGTATGTGGCTTATTTTCACTCCACCTGCAGACTTCAAACCCGCCACAGGTGCTGTATTTTTTCGTAGTCGGTTGTTTACGGAAATCCTCATGTGTCCTTTTATTTTGAAACTTCCGGGTATTTTACATTTCACGAATGCCGGATTTCCTGTCTGGTCCAAACTAAACTGCTGAGGTTGTTGCATTTTAGAAGCATCTCATGCGCGCTGCTTCACGCCCAGTGGAAACAGCTCCATTGACTTTAATGGCGGCTATCAGCGGCATCTTACGTTACGCGTCTGTTGTGCATCCGGTGGAAAGGAGGGGTTAAAGTCGTTCATAAGATGCTAGAAAAAATGTCCTCTTTTGGACAACTAGGTCATGAATGAGAGACATAAAATGTCAATGAACATGTTGAATGTTAGGGAGTAAATCACAAGCATGAGCACATTGAATCAGTGTTAGCATGACTGGGTTAGTCCATGGTTTTAACAGTAGATTACATCAGGATGAGCAGAAATGTAATTAAGCAGCAGTGCACAGGGTAGTCATGGTGAGCATATATCTGTGGTCACAGCAGAAATCAGCTCACTGATTGAATTAACTGGAAACAGCTTTTGGGTAACAGAGTGGGGAAGAAGAAGAAGAAGAAGGAGTGAAGTTTGTTCAACTTATTTGTGGAAAAAAGAAGAAAAAACATTATCTGTGAAAACAAACAGTATGTTTAATGAAACCAGTGTAAAAATAACTTTTTTATCCTATACATTTCTTCTTTCATTTATGTTTCAGTCCAGCAAAATAAATTAATTAACAAAGGTAACTCAACTAAACACAATCAGCAGTTTTCAAATAATAGAGTTATTTGTTAAGGGAAAAGTGCCTAACTAACCTGACTATGTTTCAAACAGTCATTCCTCTAAATCTAATAACTGCTTGTGCAGTAACAATAACTTTGAGTTATGTCACTGGCAGTTAAGGTCCTTAGTATTGATATAATTGATAGAGCTCGACTTCAGTGTGATGGAAAAATCTCTTTAATAGCTGAGCGCAGATGGCCAAGATGTACACTCTTCTTCTCTTGCATTGCAAATGACCATCAGATCCTCTGGATTGTTGTGGTTTTGTGAATCAGGCCAAATGAAGGAAAAACAAGTGCAGCGAGGAATCAGCTGACTTCATTGCAGGAAATCTGTTTCCTATTAAAGAAAATATTAATGTAATAGTAGTAAAATGATATCAGCTGCTTACGTTCTTTGGAATGTTACAGGTGGATTAAAATCTTTAGCTGTAGGATCTGCACTGTGAGCTTACATAACTACTGAAGCTTTACGTACAAAAACCTTCATTTTACAACGAACCAAATCTCACACTGCTGCATTTCACCCAGAATTAACACTGATAAATATGACATATGGAATCTAATACAGGACATCTTGACTGTGATGTGAAAACGTGCTCTCCCTTGTTCCTTTAAATCCAGAGAAAAAGAGAACATGAATAAATGTTAGAATTCCTTCTGGATCTGTGATGTGAACTGCTCGTCTATTAGCAGCAGTCATTATGATCGCTGCATCATCTTTACGTTCATCAGTACGTTTGTGTAGGTTCTCATTCATCCAGGACGTGGTCGTCTTGTAAAAAGGTTAATAAAAACAACTGGACTGCTGTAATACAAGCATTTATGTTACAGATGATACAGTTCAGAATTCAGAGATAAAATCATTAATTCAGTCTTTTTACCCTCTTGACGAATTTTCTTTATTCCAATCTGGAGGGAAAATACCAAACAGCAGCAATCGGCAGTTATAAAATGAGACTGGGTCATTGCGTATGCATGTCTTTACCTGAGCAGGTTGGACAAACTATCACTGTGATGGTGATGAGTCTCAGTCAGTCATTTCCCAGTTTCAGGCTTGTTCACTTATAAGTCCTCATCTTTGCAAAGTTAGAAGAAACTTTACACAATTCAACCATCACCAGATGTGTATATACAGAGACCACCTGAAAGCAGCTAATGACCCTAAAGGTGGGCTGCAGGAAAGTGTTCAATGTTTTATAGCTAGCTAGCTGACAAGTCAATGGTTAGTACATGACTGTTGTTTCTCTTGTATTTTTAAAACTATAGAACAGATTGTAACCTTCAAACCCCAAATTTCTGTTACATTTAATAGCACACTTACAAATGTAAGCTTAGCTTGTGATGCTAGGGCAGAACTAGCTAGCTAACATACGTGTAGAACTCAGTCTTGTAATTGTCTCACAAATTTATTTGAGATTCTTCTGAAAACAGAGACCAAAGCAGCTTGTAACAACCATGTCATGCACACTGGAGTTATTACATTTGTACAGGATTGTCACGTCACTGCACCAAGCTGAATCATTAATGAGTCGGCCAACTTGGCAAGTTTCTAAAACTGGCAGCCTTTGGCTTTTTAAAACATCTGTCCTTGGACCTCCACAGTGACTATAGATTGAACCAAATTTATGGTCATGCACAGGATGAGCAAGTTTCACGACACGACCCCAACATTAAACAGACTCTATGATTGACCCAAATCAGGTTACATTTGTAAACTCTTTCTTTCCCTGTGATAAGGGTGATTGTTCTTGTTTTATTAATGAAAGTGGGACTTTTCCCTGCAGTCAACACATCTATTCTGATTCAGGATGAAAGAGTGTTTGTTGCAGAAACTGAATGGTTTTAGAGAGATTGATTTTCTTCTGTTTTGTGAATCTTATTTTTTTATTTTTATATTATTTTTGCTACAACTTCTCTATTTTTCTTTGAGATTTTCAAACTTTTATGTTCATCATTCTTGATTCACTGTCTCTTGGGACTGATGAATAATCTTGTTAAGGTGTATAAACAGAACTTGGTCTCATTTCCTGGCCCCACTGTTGCAGGTGAAGGTTGAGTCTCATTCCTTGTATAATACATTCCTGTACCTGTCATGTAACCTGTGGAGGCTTCCAGAACGAGCCACTGCAGCGGAAATGCAAATGATGTAAAACCCTGTTCATCCTGCTGCACTCTGGGCTCCTGCTTCATTTCAGTAGGTTATCATGAGTCATCAGAACTCAACTGGGTCCAGCTGAGAGGAGTTCAATACAAGTGAGTTTCGGGTCTTTTGGAAAGTTTTTCACTTGGCTGATTTCCCTGTGTGTGTAAGCTCCCTGGAGGATCTGCTGGCTGACTGTGTGCATTTATTAAAGATTAGAAACACTTATTTCTCCGACAGTGTCGTTGGAACCTAAAGGAATAGAAGTCAAATAGGAAGAATGTTATAGGAAGTATTATATTTAGTGTTAAGAATCATTTTTATTCCTTTTGCTTTTGCACAGTTTTAAATTTTTAGTGGTTGATTCATTTCTGGCTGGTTTCAACAGATTTTGTGAATATCACTTGAAACTCTGTGGGTTGCTAGCAGAGCAGGTTTTATGGTATATCTTGTTCTGGCTGTTGTTGTTGTCTGTATTTCTGTGTGGGAGTTGTTTGTTTGTGCTGTCTAAAGTGATCTTCTCAAAAGCTTTTATTTTTTAATTTATTTTTTTTATATAAACGTTAGCTGTGAAATCTTGTCGTGCAGCGTTCAGTTGTTTCTCTGTTCCAACACACCTGATGTAGGGAACTGATTTACCACCTCAGCATGCTCTCGTGTTCTGCAGAACCATGTTAATGACCCGTCCACCCATGCATTCAGTTTATATACCCACCTGTGCAGGTTCACAGGGAGGCTGGTTTCCAGCTCCAGCACTCATTGAATGAGATGCAGATTAAACCCTGGACAGGTCATCAGTCCATCACAGGGCCACATGGAGATAAACAGCCATTCACACACATTTAGGACCAATTTTAATGTCACCAATTAACTAAACATGCATGTTTTTGGTCTGTGGGAGGAGCCTAAAGTCCACTTCATGCAAACTCCACACAGACCTCAGCTGAGTTTGAAACCCAGAACCTTCTTGCTTTAAGGCAACAGTGCTACCATCTGAAACATGCAGGAAACGAGACCCCGAGAACTGAATGTGGAACTTTACTTTAGATGACTGTTGACTTGAAAAGATAAACATTTTTTTCTCTTTAGTATCAGTTACTGGCTTCATTTAGTGGCTTTTATAATACAATTACTTAAAGAAAAAACAAATAATACATTTGTAAAATGTGTGTTTACTCTTATGTGTTTCTGATATTTTGCAAGAATTCCTTTAACTAGCTAACAGTGAGCAGTTTATTTATCACTATTTAACAAGACCTGAAATACATAAAATTATTCCAGTATTTAGGAAGAATCTTCTTTATGAGTTTTATGTTGCATTTTCTTTTAGTTATTGTTGAAAATTTGATCTATATTTTTAATTATGCAAGCAAAAGATAACTAAAGCAGCAGCATGGTTAGTCTAGCTTAGCTTAAAATAGTTTTCAGATCTTTTTCCTGTTTCTTGGTTAAAACGTGTGTTTTACCGTCATGTTTAACGATTATTTTATTTTTAAGTCTATTGATATGTTGTGTTTTAGTCCAGTAGGTCAGTTTGTTGAGAAAGAAGCTTATTATTTTATTTTTAACTGAATCTGTTGAGATTTTCTTCTCTGTCTAAGGCGGGTTTTCATTACAATGAAGCTCTCTTGTTCAAATCCCTTCAAGTCATTTTCAGACATATCGTTCTTGCTCGCTCTGGCCTCAACCAGCACATCACAGCCAGCAGTAAAAGCAGTGTGTGTTATATAAAGCTGCTATTGGATTAGCATGAAAGAGATGTGGTTTTGTGTGCTGCAGGCGCTCTGAGATTAAGTTTAAAACGTTATCCTGAGCAGTTTTCACACCACTGACCAGGCCTGCTGGGAGAGGGAGGGAAAGGGAGAGCAGAGGAGACAGACCGCGCTAATCAATTTAAGATGGACTGAGATTTATCTTCATGGTGAAGTGGTGCTTTCCCAGTGTTCAGGCACAAAACCAGATATGTGAGAAGTAAAACGAAAATGTTAATGAAACGAAGCACATTTCATGACAGTCACTTATACAAATAAATACTGTACATGAGAGTAGTACAGCATCTAAACTCTCCATCTACACAAACTAAAATGCTGCTGCAGATAAAAACTTTTCATTTTTACCAGAAAACCTGATACATTTCTAAAATTTTATGTCAAATTATGTGAGATTCCCTTGGAGATTATTTGCTGTTACTCCACATTAAAGTTTTAGTTCTAGTATTTATAGTTCAGCTTCTGTGATGTTATAATTGGAACAAGTTTCTTTACCTGGAATAAAAAGATGCTACCTGACAGTTTGGTTGTAAAAACGTGATGAAACTGACATTAAATACTTCAGAGGAAGTTGTTAGCTGCGTCTCTCATGCAGCGTATGCAGAGTGTTGGAGGTTAAATCAGTCAAACATGTGGGATTAAATTTATTTAGATTTATTTTTATTTAAAAATTCTGTTCATTTATATTTTTTTTTGGTGATATTCTAAATCAGTTGATTAGTTAAATGTTTAAAACTTTGAAAAACATTGTATGAGATCTGCTTGGAATCAGTGGAGAATGTGCAACGATGCCTCACGCTTGAATCTACTACAACCTAATTCACTAGCTCTGAGTTTAAGTTACAAAACTCACCAAATATAATCTTATTGGATTTCTTATCAAAGTAAATTCAAAATGTATATTTAATAAATTCAATTTTATAGCAAATTTAGCAGATAATTTGGTGAAATTCATTCTAAGTCTTGCCAAATGTGCTTTTTACCCGAGACCTAATGAAACCTAAGTTCCAGCTGAAGCTTCCTGTGCCGCCGCTGCAGGTCAGCAGAGGTGTGAGGAAACACAACACTTTAAATTTTAGATCAAAGACAGAATTAATGCCAAATTTGGAAGAAAAGTTATTGACGCCTACAGTACATTGTTACCACAGCAACCAGTGCAGTTATGTTGTCATGTCTGGACACATAAAAACAATCTGATCAGTTATCATGTGTATTAGTCCTGGAGATTCTATTTAAAACTTGATTTCTGATCCAAACTTCCATGTAGAGAAGGTTTAGACATCACCTGCATAAACAGTCCAGTCTTATCGCCCACCACACTCTGATTCAGATTGCTCTGTCGGCAGTTAAACTGCCTGGACCGTGTATTTATGTTGATCACCTTGGAGCTGTTGGCTGATATTCACTGACCAGTGAAGATGAAACACACCACCCACTGTCCTCCGCTGGGTTACATAAGTCAGGATGATCTGTAGGTTGTGTTTAAGTGATTTCTGATACCGTCCTTCCCGTCACACAACACCTTGTTATCCATGTCCGGTTGTTTACGCCTCTCAGACCAGGTGCTACGCTCTTATTTGTTAAGAAGCTGTCATGAATGAAGCCGTCACACTGATACAAACCTTGTTTTGGGCTGATGTTTACAAGCTGAAACTCAATGACATATAGACTGAAAGAGAGAACGGTGCAGACTGGTGGAGTTAGTGGAGCCAGGAGATCAACTCCCTCATTAGCATACTGCTACCATAGCAACAAGAAACCAAGCCGGAGCTGAGCGAGGGATGGGGAGAACAGAGGCAGGAGAGGGGAAAATAAGGAAACGGCACAGGAGGAAGAGACGGAGGAAGAGGAGGAAATGCATGCATGAAGGAAAGATAAAGAGTGAGCTGTGTAAAATATTAAAGAAAGACTGTAATGGGGTGAAGAGGAGGAAGAGGTTGGTGAATACTAATACAAAGAAATTAAGAGAAAAGAATTAAGGAGAAAAAAATTGAAGATGAAGAGAAGGAGAAGGAGACGGGATGAAAAAATAGGTCAAGAAAGAGGAGGAAAAGGGAGCGGATGGAGTCAAGCTGAGGAGGATCAAAGAAGAAGAGGAGCGTCAGAAAACTGACAGGAGAAGTGGAGGGATGGAAAAAAGATCCAGAAATAAAAACAATGAGAGGAAGGAGAGGAGAAAGCAGTGTGACATTGGAAAGAGGAAAAGCAAAAATTGGAAAAAGACGAAGAGCGGGAGCAGAGAGGGTGAAGATTAGAGAGAGGGAAGGGAGGAGGAGGAGGTGGAGGAAGAGGGAACAACCTCCTTGGTTTGACTTCTAACACTTTATCTCTCTCGCCTCCTCCCATTTATCCCATTCTTCAGCTTCTATCATTTCATCTCTATAATTAAATACAAGCGTTATTCAATTTTCTTGCACACACGTTTTCACAACCAGATAAAACATTCAACAAACTTGTTCTGAGCTGACAGAGTGAAACAAGCTCGTTTTCTCCAGATTGCTGTTTATTACAAATCACAGAGTCAGAGAGCAGAAAGTCACCTGAACTGGATGAAGAGCTGCTTCACACTTCCTTCTTTAGTCTGTTTCCTGTTTTAACGGTTGCTTGAACGATTCAGTCATTGTATTGAATCTTTAAATGTGGCTGTGACATCATCAACATGTGACCCCTGACTGAAAGTGTTTGTGACTCGCTCGGGTCTCAATAAAATATTTAGAATCAACTTTGTTTAATGAAACATGGAGCACATTTGTGATGTTTGACACTTATATGTTATGTATGAATGTTGTTATGAGCTTCAGTCTCAGTGTGAAACAGGAAGTGATGTAATGAAGGAAGCAGCTCTTTGTTTACATGTTACATTGAAAAGTATTTGTAAGCTCATGTTTTCATTGATAAAATGATGAAGCTGGTTGTAGCAACACTTATTCATTAATGTGTTTCCCTAAATCAGAACCAGAGAATGATGACATCACTCACACAGTAATAAAAGACGGCCCAAAAGATGAGGACCAAACTTAGATGTTCTGATACTGTAATCAAATACTGCACAGAAAAAAGGTCACGTCGGGAGCCGACATTAGTAACGCCATCAAGGATTTTTGTCTCTTTCGTTTCTTGTTCCCTCCTTCTGCTCTGATACATTCTTTTACATCCACAATGACACTGAGACTGACTGTGTTTGAGCCGCAGAAATGAAAACCTGTAGAACTGATTTAGCTCAAACATACTGTCTATGGTGTGAGCATCAAAACTGGTTCTGTTTCTCAGAACGGTTTCTCATTCAGAAACAACAGATTTTTAATCTGATTCTCTATTTTCTGCTGTAGTAATCTCTTTGTTTACATCTCTCGTTCCTGCATTTTGTCAGGTAAATGTGCCTTTCTCAAAATTGTGCAGTGGTATTCCATAAATATGCTTATTTGAGACTTCTTTTACTGGAAATCTGCATAACTCAGTTTATGTAGAAAATCTTTTCAAAATAAAACAGCATGATGCTACTTCAGTTGTAATGATGCTCTCCTGAATTCCCTCAGACTGATTTGCATTTTTTGCACACACCAAAGAAGAAAACCATAAACTAAAGTTGTATTTCCTTTTATTTTGCCATTCTGAATGAATGCAGAACTCTAGCAATGTGTTTGAAATAATCTTTCTTTTCATGTAATCATACCATAAAGTACTCTGGTCTCCTTCTGTATCAGCCGCTCTGCATGCTGAGATTCTGTGTTAGAGACAGCGTCATCCTCGTAGTTTTTCAGAATCTTCATCTTCCTGCAGAGTTGCAGCAGGTAAATGAACAGGATCTACATCCTTCCAGATGCATCATGAAGTAGTTTGGTGCTGCTGCGCTGACACTGAATTCATCCAGTCCAACATGAAGAGCTCAGACTCAGACGTTGCAGATAAGATGTGCCAGAATCAACTGTTAGTGAAATAAACTCAGAAGAAAACAAAAAAGTGTGCAACCATCATCACCAAATGTTCTTCTGTCAGAAAGTATCGGAGGATCATCGCTGACTGACAGCTGCAGGCGCTGACTCCAACGTTTTCTGGCAGTTTGCCTCTTTAAGCTTTTAGCTAAATGTTTGCTTGATAATAAGTTGTGTGTCCTTGTGCGAAGGTGGATGTGCAGTATCGAGCTGGATGTTGATTCAGTCCATTTATATAATAGGATGTTTGTTTGGGAGGAAAACACACTTTTAACAGTCTTATCCACACACACACAGTTTAAAGTGATAGATAACCTCCCTTCTCTGCAGCTCTTTCAGAGTGTGAAGCTAATTTATCGTCTTTGGATTCTTACCCAGACCAAACTAATCGCCCAAAAACAGACACGCGGTGAGAAAGACGAAAACAAACAGGCAAGTATTTAGGAGAAAGACAGAAGCTGGAGGATTCAAATGGAATCTGAGAAACGGCGACAGAAACAGATGACTTAAATGTCTGACAGGAACAAAAAGCTGTTGGTTCAATGCCACCGTATCGGTGGATGATTTGTAACAAGATGAAACAAACAGAACAACTTCCAACCTGTGGGAGCAGGATGTAACTTTTGGTTTGTCATAACAGTTGATGGAAACTTGCTCTGATTTACCTGCATGAGATTTCAGAGACTGTGTGTCTGTGTTTGAGGCGGAGTGACAGGAAGACAAATCCAAACCGGTCGGGACTTAAATAACAATTTTAATATCTAAAATCTAGAGAAAAACTTGAATACTTAATTATCGAGTTGTAGCCTTTACAAGCATCATCATACCACAGTCAGGATTCTCACCATTTAAGACTCCGCCCACTCTGAATGTTTTTAAATTAAAGATGTTCTGCTGCTGTTGTCTGCTGTCCACTGAGTTTTTAGTGAGAACACTTGGAAGGAGACATTTTTAAAAATCTCAACTTTTTGAACAACTAAATATTTACGCCATAATAAAACACTATATCTTCATTGTTAACATGTGAAAAGGGATGGATGTAAAATGTTCTTTAATCGTACTCAAAATGATCCTCTGGGTATAATTGTTGCCGACCTCTGACATAAAACATTTAATATAGAAACAAAGACAGTGAGACAGTGTCCTCAGTGTCCTGCAGTGTCATCAAACTTAACCAAAAGGTTTTTGAGTTCCAGGTTTAAAACCCTTTATAGGGTAAGTGACCACCCTTAAACCATCCTAACCCTATAAAGGGCTAAAGTAATACTAAATTAACTTTTAAAACTTTAAGCTACTGTTTTGAAACTTGTCTAAGTGGATACTCATGTTCAGCTTCATGTTAGGCTGAATAACTTCAGTGGTTTGGGGCGCGGTCGTGAGTGGGCGGTTCCTTTGCTGCTTTACAGCAACAGCTGTTTGTTGTAGCAGCGATCGCTATTTCCTCCTATAAACACTAACAGTTAGCTTTTTCGGCTCACTGACTGATCTAAAAGTGTAGCAACGTGTGGCACAGTTTTTTATTTTGTTTCTGCACTGATAATAACCTGAAAATAAAAAGCAAAATACAACACCTTGTCTGATGACATCGTTATCTACAAAGCCAGTTCGGAGACACGTTTGTTTACGACGGTTGTAATTCCGTTTTTAACCACTGGGTGGGAAAAGTGGAAACATTGTTTAGTAATGCTTTAAATCTAGAGTATTTTAGCAAGAAAATTCATTTTATTGACTGTCCTTAGTCGTTGGGACGTTGAGTGAGTGACGTTGTAGCGATGAGTAGAATTACAGTAAAGATGTTTTATCTGGAATCAGATTTTTTTTCTGACCTCTTACGTCTCCATCTTTTTCAGTTTGTTGCTCAGCCGAACTGTCAGCAGCTGCTGGCGACTCTGTGGTACGACGGCTTCCCGGGCTGGAGGAGACGACACTGGGTGGTCAAGCTGGTCACATGCTTCATCATCGGACTGTTGTTTCCTGTCTTCTCTCTGGTAAGAAATAAAAGTATTTCTCCTCAGTCCTGCTGTCTTTTAACTTCCCCACGTGTTCGTCTGTCCAGTCTGTCACAGTTTTAAGTCCATGCTGTTTGGGTTCTCTCATCCACGCTGGTGATACAGTCATAGAATAAATTGGTTTATTTTGTATTGACTATAAATCCTACATAGAGTGAATAATGAGATGAAGAGAGAAGCATTCACACCTTTTTCCATCTCATTTAACTCTGTTTTCTTTGCAAAGTGTTCAAGTACTAAACAATAACTCCGACATGCATGAGGAGACGTGAGTCTGGTCTCAGCTGAATGAATCTCACTCTGATTTTAATGCTGATGAGTAATTAATGCAGTAATCTGCCTGTGTGTGATGCATATCAGTGCTTTGATAATTGATGTAAACACACCTCTGTTTCCAGCTGCTCTTTGTTTCTGACTGTGACATTAAAGTCTCTGCAGCGTGACTCGAAGTGAATCGAGCAGAAGAAGAAAACAAGAATCCGAACAGCAGTAACACCAAAACAACCGCAGCTCGAAGACTCTGAGCTGCATATTTACAATCACATGTTCTTTCTGCCTCATTAGCCAGTTTAAAATGAACTACTGAGTGGATGTAAAACAACCATGAAATCTAAGAGCTCACCTTTAGTTTAAACAGTGACAGCTGAACTAGTTTAACATCTTATCTAAGCATCTTCATCAGGTTTTAACGTGTAAAGAGTGAAGTGACGTGCAGATCGACTTCCTGTTAAACTGGTTGCACATGAGATGCTTTGTTCACATGGATGAAGATGCTTCATCAAACTATTCGTCTTCTCCTCCTCCTCAGATCTACCTGTTGGCCCCAAAGAGCGCTCTGGGACGCTTCATCAAGAAGCCCTTCATCAAGTTTATCTGCCACACAGCGTCCTACCTGACCTTCCTCTTCCTCCTGCTGCTGGCCTCGCAGCACATCGCCCGCACCAACCTGCACATGCAAGGACCCCCGCCCACCATCGTGGAGTGGATGATTCTTCCGTGGGTGCTGGGTGAGTTCTGAATACTTATTACTTCTCTGCTACTTCTGCTTCGTCACTATCATGGGTTTAACGTTACACATATACTTCACACAGTTTTAATATTCCTTCTTATCAAAGAGTCAAGTCACGTTACATTTTAAGTAATTTAATCATAAAATAAGTGAAAAGTAAAATTGTTGTTTTAGATTCACATTTAAAGGTTTAAAAAAATGTAACTTCCATGCTGTCATATCTTTTCTAAATCCATTATCAATGTTCTAATAAAACAAACATTACAGTTACAATGTTTTATAACTTTATGTCTCCATGTTTGTCTGTTTTTACTCTCAGCAGCTTAAAAACATGTAACTCATGTATCAAAAGTTAAATTGTGAATATTGTGCTGCAACTTTTGAGAATCTGACAAAACTGACAAGATTTCTAAAAAAAACAATAAAATTATCTTCATACTCAGCACTGGGTTTTCAGTTCAGACACTTTATATTAGCAACATGATACAAGGTGAAGTTTAACACAGATTTTACATGAATGAACTGCTATTTTGTTTAAATGTTTTGTTTTTTAGGAGAATATTTAACTGATGGTTGATGAGGATACAGTCCTGTATGTCCTTTAAAGTTTTAACTTTCTAAAATGATCCAATTTTTGGGAAATAATCTCGTGTTAATCCCAGAACTGTTCAAGTACCAAATCTGGATTTACTTCCTGTCAACATGAGCGTTGTGTGTTGAAGCTTCCATGTGGATCTATAATAACTCAGCTCTGACTTTTACACTCAAATCTTGTATTTAATGATAATATTAACAATGTGAAGTTTATATGAACAACCACCAGGCTCTCCTGACACTCATGATAAAGAATGTGTTTGATCAGTTCATAGTTCCAGCTGTTTGAACCTCCGTCATCTGTGGATTCAGTTAAATAAATAAATAACAGCTAAACAGTGTTGAATATTGTTTTTTAATGGCGCTAAATATGATGTCAAGGAACTGATTGATGTCATCGCAGGTCATTGAGCAGGAGCTGCATGGCGTCAGTCAGAAATGTTCCTGTTTAATTCTTTTGTTTTACGTAGAGGGTTAAAGATTCGAATGATTCACTGACCAACGAGCAGCTGAACCGTCTCGTCTCAACAGCTAATTAAAGGAATCAAAAAACAACTTATGTCACTTTTTTCACCTGATTGCTGATCATCAAGAGATTTTTGTCATCTTAAGTGTGTGTGTGTGTGTGTGGTCGGACGCCAGAGAGTGTGTGGAGGAGGCGGTTGTGCGTATGTGTGAGTGGGTTGCGGTGGGTGGGTGGGTGTGAAAAATGAATGATTACATCTTCATCTTCACTCTGAAAGTTGACACCAATCATTTCCAAATCCTGATCATTCTGAAGAATATAAAAACCATCTGTTCTCCTCCGTCATCCGCTTCAAGCCTCAAACATAAACTGCTTTTAACTGAAAGTTGAGATATGAAGTGATCATTATGTATAAGAACATTTACACGCTGCTGCTTTATTCTTGCTTTATGCTTTATTGTTGAAAACAGAATGTTCATTTAGATTTTTATATTTATAAGAAATTCATGTTTTCATTATAATTGAAAAAACCTTCACATGATTTTCTGAGAGCTCCAATTTTTTATTTAAAATGTAACAAATGTATCAGTTTTACTCCCTTAAAACAATATCAGCTCTGATAAAAACACAAACTATTAGGTAAACAAAATTTGATCAAAGTTAAGAATGGTTGAGGAGTTAAAGGTAATATAAAAGTTGCAGTAGAGAAACGTAGGTACCATCAGTATTCAAGCTAAACATTTTTAATCATTATCCTCTTTAATGTGTCTGTAAAAGGTCATTTAGTAAAAGTCCTACAGAAACAAACTGCTGTGTAGACGCTCACTGGAGGGACTGGTGTCATGCCTCTGGTTCAAACCAAGTTAACCAAGACCACTTGTCTCAACGTAACCCTGAAAACACAGTTATTCCAGGGAGAAAAATGTCTTGTGAAATATTTATAGTAAAACTTCACATGATTTAAAGTCAGTCACACAGAACAAAAACACTCTGGGTTCGGTTCTGTGGCTGCTGAGAGTAAAATATTTCTGTCACGGTACAGAAAAGGTACATTAACGTGTCCTTAACCAACTGTGTATGTGTGTGTGTGTGTGTGTGTGTGTGTGTGGGGCGGGTTTCAGGCTTCATCTGGGCAGAGATCAAGGAGATGTGGGATGGAGGATTCACAGAGTACATCCATGACTGGTGGAACCTGATGGATTTTGCCATGAATTCTCTCTACCTGGCCACCATCTCCCTGAAGATAGTGGCCTACGTTAAGGTAAACTCATGGTGTCATCAGTGTATAAAGATCTGACAGAGCAGTAGAACAGAGTGATGGTGCGTGTCACACTGCGTGTGATCATGCAGTGATGGAACAACAGGCAGCTGGCAAACACAAATGTCTGCAATTGTTTTGTTTGTTCTGTGAAGAGACACGAAGATGAAGTGTTTCACCATTAGCATCACTGTTGATGTATTTGTTTATGTGTGAGCCCAACAAATGATTTCTGCAATTTCAATGAGTGATAGTTGATGGTAATGTGCAGAAACAACAACACTTCTCTGGTGGCAGAAAATAAGACGTCTACTTTGCAAACGCTCTTGTTTAGATGATGCAAAGTTTTCTGGTGAAAATAACACAGCAAGAAGAGCAACAGCTCTGCAGAGTGAAGGGTTTATGTCTTAAATTCATTATCATGGTTTAAATCTGACCTGCTTGTAAATCATCTTTTATTTTTCAAAACTGTCTCACTTTAAGCTACTGGAAGACGATGGAATGGAGGGTTAGACCTGGTGCATTAGTCATATTTAGTATAAAAGCTATGATGTTAACAGATCAGCTATTAAACTTTTATTCTCATGATAAATGGATCTTTAATGAGCAACTGGTTTCAGAAGCGCTGTACGCTCTGTGTCTAAGTCTGGTTAATCAACACGTCTGGTCCATAGAGGAGACCTTTACTACCAACAAGACCTGAAGCATCCATCCTGGTGGTCCACTCTCAGGAGGATGAGGCTGATTTTGGTGGCTCAAAAGGGGCCTGTTCAAAGTTAGGTTGGTGGTCATAATGTAGCTGATTGGTACATATCCATATAAAGTAATACATAAAAATGTTTTAGGAAGTACCAACAGAGCACATTATGGATGAAGTTTTCCTCTGGTGCACGCTACAGCTTGGGTAATAATACCAGTGTAACAGCACACGCTTGTATAGTTAGTAGCAGTCAGTATCTTACCTGCAGTAAGCAGCATTCAGAGAGATCTCAGTTTGGAATATCAAGGATATTTTTTTATGAATGGGTTAAACAGAAGAAGAAGAAGACTGAGTAACCACCTAAAAAACACAAAATATGTACTCCATTAAAGGTGCAGTATGTAAGAATTAGACCTCGTCTTCAAATCCGAGTCCTGCAGTTCATGTAGAAAAAAAAAACATCTGCTCTCAGCCCCTCCCCTCATTGATTTTTCTGCTGGGTTGCCAGTTCCAATGTTGATCCTTGTTTTGTTTCTGTTGTATTTGTTAAATTTTGGGGAAGGATGCTGTTGTTTCTTTGGTTTACAACAAGTTACAACTGATTCCAGACCAGCGGTCTGTGTGACAGAAACTAGTGACCACCCACCCGGCTGAGATCCAGATCTGTTACAATGTAACATCAGTGGGACGTTAGACTGTGTGATTATTTTACTGTAACATTCATACATATTGCACCTTTAATCTGTTTTATTTCTTGTAATTTTTCTATGAGTCATGTGTTTACTCTGTGTACTCTGCTGCAAGTCCACCAGGAATTGTTCTTTTTTTCTTTCTTATCCTCTCAACTTCTCTGCAATCCTTCATTTGTGCTGTCTCTTACTTGTTGTTTGGGATTAAAGGACATCAGGACTGCAGGTCTGTGGAGGGATGCTTTCAGCTCTGTGAACACTCTTATCAACACAGTTAATGTCTGATTGATAAACAGATGTTTCAAATAATGATGACAAGGATTGTAAATCCCTAATGAAACATGTTTGATCTTTAAGTAAAGTTGTAGTTCTTGTTATTAGCATGACTCTGAAAAGCTGCTAGCATGACCTGTAGAAAATTTCTTGTTGAGACACCAAACTGAGATCAGTGTCTACCGGTAAGATACTGACTGTTCACATGAAACTATTGCTTTATTCTAAAAACTGATGCAATGATACATACACACATTCACACAAACACCAGACGGCTGGGCCATCTGTGACAGCTGTGAGTCATGGATGGTGGCGGGTGGCCCTCCTACACAGGTCCTACATACACGCATGCAGTATAATTACATATATGCACACAGATAGAGATGAAATGTGCACATCTGTAAACTTACATGCCTGCACTTACACATCTGCAAAGAAGCAGCAGCTGTGTTTTACTGATGTATTTTTTATTTTTGCTTCAAATATTCATCAGCATTAAAAATCCTCTGGAGTGCTTGTGAGGTTTTGCTCCATCATTGTGTGTGTGATGGAATGAGAGAAGGTGCAAGGGACCATAAATTAATGAGCATGCATCTGTGTGTTTTCTGTTTCCGGTTGTCCCTCTGCATGTGTTTGACAGTGAATATTAATAGAGGAACATCTAAGTCCTGTGGAAGTCTAATGGCTGAATTTAGAATGAGAAAGAAGCCACGCATGAGAAAACTGAGAGACATGTAGACGGAGATGACGGGAACAGGGCAGAGAGAGACGGATGAAAGAGAACAGCAAAAAGAAGCACGACTGCAGAAGAATGTTAGCTGCAACGTAAGAGAGGAGGTTTAAAGGTGGAAGAGAAAGAAGCATGTCTGTAAGAACTGGTTTGAGAATGATGATGTCAGACATCAGAATGATTAAAATCCAACCCTATGATGTCATAGACACAAAGTTTAGAACCTTTATGACTGTTACAAAGTTGAACATTTCAGAAAAACCAAGATATGTATGAAAACAATCAGATGATCTCAAATCAAATGGTAACTACAGTCACAAACTAATGAACCATCATGTAATCAGCATCCAGATGTGAAGACATGACTGGTAAAACCAGAGGAAAACAAAACACTTGTTAGTCATTTGCTTTTCTCCTGAAGCATCTTATGTTGTGTAATTCTAAACTTATCCCATAAAAAAGCACCATTTATTTCTCAGTTTGCAGGTTTTAATTTCATCATTTCTTTCAGTTTCTGGTTATTCTGTATTTACTTTGTTTCCTCATTTCTGAAAATTCTGCTCTGATTCTTATCTGCTGGAATTTAAATACTTGTTGTCTAGGATTTTTGTTTGTTTGTCTTCTCCCACCAACCGGGGACAGAATTCCAATTTCACTGTAATAAGTGTGATGAGTTATTTTACTGTCACATGAGTTCATCTTAGTGACAACAGCTGGACTCATTCTTCCTATTTGGAAGAGGTTTCATCTTTCATCCAAAAAGCTTCTTTAGTTCTAATTAGACTTGGTAGATTTAGGATTTTAAGTCCTTCTATGAATAAAGACGTTATGCCTGTTCATCCTGACAGATGTTTTTATCAGGTTTTTGTTTGTTTTTTTATTTCTCGAGTTGAAACAAAGATGTTTTCTCTTCAAAATAAGCAGAAAAATCCAGTCGTGTTTGTAACTCTTGTTATTATCATGTCCAGGAAAAGTAACAGTATCAACAAATCTTTTTGTACCTTATCAAATATTATTGTTTGTTTTTATTAAAAATGAAGCAATAAGTTTAGAAACATCCAGCTGTTTTACTTTAGAATTCCATTTGCTTTCTTTAAGCTCGACTCTGACCTTACATCAGTATTTAGACGTGGATGGTTTAACGAGGAGTTTATCTTCATAATTTAACAGCAATTTCTTTCATTTTTGTGCTTTTAACCTACAATCATTCTGAAAATACTTTCTTTGACTTTTCTTTTGCTATTTTATCACAAATCTGCTTGTAAGAAAACATAAATATCTTTTTATGTCTACGTCTACACGTACCTCTTTATTATTTTCTCTTCTTCTAGTATAACTCCTCTCGTCCAAGGGAAGAGTGGGAAATGTGGCACCCGACGCTGATAGCCGAGGCTCTGTTTGCCATCGCCAACATCTTCAGCTCACTCAGACTCATCTCCCTCTTCACAGCCAACTCCCACCTTGGCCCTCTGCAGATCTCACTAGGGAGGATGCTGCTGGACATCCTCAAGTTCCTCTTTATTTATTGTCTGGTGAGACTTGAACAAATCTCCTCACACATGCAACATAAAGCTGCTGACCTTTTATTTAAGGGTAACACTTCCCCCTCCTTTCCACCGAACGCGTAACATCAGTGAAGCGTAATACGCAGCTGATAGCCACCGTTAAAGTCAATGGGACCGTTTCCACCGAGCGCGAAGCAGCGCGAATCAGACGCGTCTCAGAAGCGTAGTGTCGCGGCAGTTCTACTTTGTAAGAACTACTCTTCTAGAAAGCATCAAGCTCAGCAGTTTAGTTTGGACCAGACAGAAAATCAGGCGTTAGTGAAACGGAAAATACCCGGAAGTTTCAAAATAAAAGGGTTTCCATTTGCAAGAATACGAAAAAATATATACAGTGATCCCTCACTTATCACGGTTAATTGGTTCCAGACCCCCGTGAGAGGTGAAAACCCGCAAACTAGGGATACCTTATATATATATATAATTTTAAACATATGTATTATATATAGTAAACTTATACGATATGGGGTTCTACTAACCGATGACCATAGCGTTGCGTTGGTTGTCTGTTTCTGCTCATACATGAGTGAACGCTACAAAAATCGACCACGGAGGAAGTATGGGGAGGTTTACGAACAGCTGAAAGTGCGGTGTTTTTGATTTCTTATTTTTGGATGAATATTTTGGAAAAACCCAAAGTGGTGAATCTGCAAAAGTCGAACAGTGAAGTAGCGAAGGATCACTGTAACCTGTTAGGGGTTTGAAGTCCGTATGTGGTGTAAAAATAAGAGCTTCTAATTACATGTTGTCGTCTGTCTCCCTGCTTTTTGTTGTGAGTACTGATGAAATCTCCCGGGATCAGCTGGATACGCGAGTGATATGCATCTGAAATGATCCTGGTGGGGCTGATTGGCAAAACGCTGCGCATTGCTGACGCGTTCAGTGTAAATGAGGAGTTAAAGTTTGGGGAATTACAACTGAATCTCAATTTGTGTCTTTTTTCATCATGACAGTCAATTAAACATGAGCATTTAGTCAGAACTGCCTGGAGTTAAATAAATACAAGACTCAGTCACAAGGTCACTGCAATACAACATACTGAGCTAATCAGACACAAAGAGGAAGATGAAAGATGAACATAAGCAGGTCTTTTACATCTTGAACCCTCGACTGGCAGCAGAAGGACATTGTTCAGCTTATTTCATTACAGTCAGGACTCATTAATGCTTCCTCAAGGGATCTTCTGACCTACAACACAATCCACTGGTGGATTGTTTTGGTCCCTGCAGTCTTAAAACCAATCGCTGTGAGCTCGAGGCATCAAGCCAACTGTACTTCACTCAGCTGCTGCTTTACATAACACAACCAGAGT
Organism: Pachypanchax playfairii; assembly: GCA_006937955.1. NCBI lineage: Eukaryota > Metazoa > Chordata > Actinopteri > Cyprinodontiformes > Aplocheilidae > Pachypanchax > Pachypanchax playfairii. Next base: position 1,035,306 of record SSNP01000068.1, read on the forward strand.
CGCTCTGTTTGAGATCCAAACTGTGTTTGGAAAGAAGCTGGAGGAAAGTGAGGTCGGGATCACGGTACTGTAATAAATAAAAACTTCTTTAGATACTGATGTTTGGTTTTCTGAGACATGTTATTAGTATTTGTGTGATCATACGACACTTTGTGATGATTGTTCAGATTAAATAAGTGTGTGTTTTCATGTGTAGGTCCTGTTGGCGTTTGCTAACGGGTTAAATCAGCTGTATTTCTACTATGAGACCAAGGCCTCAGAAGAACCAAATAACTGCAAGGGCATTCGCTGTGAAAGGCAGAATAACGCCTTCTCCACGTGAGTACAGTCTCTGAAAAGTACAAGTCTGTACACAGAAAGTAGCTGTCCACCAATCCTGTCACGACTAATCTCTAATTCTCCAAACTGAGGTTGTTCAAAGAGCTGCACTCTCAGAAATAGAGGTACGAGACAAGAACATTTTTGTACCTATAGGTAAAATGTTTTAAAATGTTCCCTTAAAAGTACAATATTGGTCTTTAAAAGGTCAGAAATGCCCCTCAAAGGGTTCAAATTGATATAAAGTACAAATTTGTACTATTTCAACTGCACCTGCAACCCTGGTCAAGGCTAGTTAATCTCAATTTTATTAAGTTTCATCCATCATTTTCAATATTATGTTTCAGAATGTTGGTTTTAGACTTCAAAATGTGGCATAATTTTACTGTTTTAGTGGAACAACTTCATAAGGTACAAAAATGGAACTGGACTAAAGGGTACACCCCCAGCGACAAGAAGGGTACACATTCCTGTTGCTGGGGGTGTACCCTGTAGTCCAGGTCCATTTTTGTACCTTATGAAGTTGTTCAAACATTTAAAACATTTTACCTATAGGTACAAAAATGTTCTTGTCTCGTACCTCTATTTCTGAGAGTGCAGAACAGATTTTAATTGGTCATAAACTTTCAACGGAGCTTCACTTCAAAAGATCTGAATTATTCCTTTTAATCTCTCAACATCAAACTTTAGATGTCTCTGTGTTTGTCCAGAGTCCAAACAGTTTGTCTCTTTTATATGTCACGTTGCACCTGAAAGGATCAACTTGAAGCTCGTTTGAAGAACATTGTTCTGGTGTGAGACAGGAACGTTTAGACATGTTCAAAGTAAGTCGAGGTCCGTCTGACTGAGAGGTTCAGTTTGAGTTAAGGTTCATACACCAGCTGAGATCTAGACTATTGTTGCTGAGGAAGGAAGAAGAACAGCCAAGCCGAGTAGGTGGGTTGAATTCAAATGCGGTATGTGGTTTGTTCTAGATAATAGCTCTATTGATCTGTGATCGATTCCATTACAGTAAAGCATTTGGAACAATGACCATGAGGGGCGAGAGAGCAGATGTTAAATCAACAGGTCAGACTTAAACTGGAGAGTATCGGCTTCATTACTAATAGTAATGTATGTTTTTAAGATAAATGTATTCATTAACAGATCATCATGCAGTTAGTGTTTCCTGTAATACTAGATGCTTATGTTGAATTAGCTGAGTATCTAAATACAGGGTAGTAGTCACATGATTAAATGAACACATGACAGGAAGGAGCCATGATGAGGTTTGAGTTGGACGCTGCTCAGATCAAGAAATTGTTTCAAGGTGTCACAAAATATTTCCAATATTCTCAGATCAGAGTTTCATTTCAGCAGCACTGAGATCTTAAACATATATAAATATTTATTTTTGTTTAGATATATTTTTATAAGGTTGAATAATTAATGCCAGAACTCAGATAAACTACTTGAACAAAGAGTGAAATTTCTTTTACACTTATTGGAGTGAAAAATAAATCAATACTATTTTATATGATCTGAATTTAAACTCAAGGAAACAAAATTATTCAAGCTGTTTTCTTTGTTTGTGGTCTAATATAATTAAGATTTCCATCTGGTTCATTTAATAGATACAAAACCAGTTCTGTAATATGTAAATAAAAACAGAATGCAAAGTTTTAGTCCTAATAGAGCCTAAACAACACAACAGATGTTAAAACTTAGATATTTTACTTTCTCTTAAAGAATATTAGCTAATTTTAATCCTAGTAGGTTGATAAAGAACCTTTTTGTCTGTTTTTCTTGATTCTTACAGACATTTTGCTTCTCGTCGGAGGAGTTTGAACAGTTATTCTTATTCCGTTAGGCTGCATCTCTGATGATATGAGGTCAGATTAGTGTTTATACAGCCGGAAGCTTACACATCTGGAAAGACTCCATCAATTTTAAAAAGTGTTTAGAAGCTTTAGAGTAACACCTGTTTCTATCCAGACAATGTGTCTGTCAGGGAAAGCCTTGCATGTTTCAGCAAGACAAATCTGATCCATCACATCAGTTTCAGCTTCTGGTTTGTTGTTGCCTTTATGAGATTTGTAAATTATTGTGTTCTGATTATGTTTACATTTTACATAGAGTCCACAGTTTGGGGACACCTCACTTTAATCTGCCAGAGAAATGTATAACTCCACATAGGGCTACAGTTAGCTGTTTTTAGCTGAGGTTTGTTGGTCACTGCGCTGTTTGTTCGTCTCAGAGAGACGAGTGTTTTCCATGTTCAGCTGGATGTCTCTGTATCAGGTGTTGGAATGAGTTTGTGGTGCTGCTGCCTTTGACTGCGACGGGCTTTAGGCAAGTGCTGCAGCGTGGGGTCTCGTGCTGCACGTCTGTCGCTATAGAAACTCCAGGGAGTCAAAGCACCACTACGCAAAATCTATTGGAGTAGAAATATGATTAAGACCTTTTTGGAAATAAAACACTCTGAAGTTTCATCCATAATAGTCAGAATCAGTGTGAGTGTTACTTTTACTGAGTTATATGATCCTTTTTATATACATTAAATATGTGCTCTGAAAATGAATTTAGCATGGTGTGGTGGACTGTAAACAAAATGATTTATGAGTCATTAACAGTAAGATAGATTTTTTTTTTTAAAATCAAATGGTTTGACAAAAACGCTCATTGTGTCTAATAGTGCGTTCACACCGGCCCAACCATCAACTTCATAAGCGACAAGTTTATATGTAAAGTCTATGGTGGACGGGCGTCAGACAGACGTCAACGGCTCTGCGGCGCTTTGTGAGCATTATGAGCGGCAACTTTTCAAGTTTTTCTAGCATTTCAGGCGTTGACGCTTGAAAAGCTAGAAAAGCTCAAAGTTCAGCTAGCTGAACTTTTGACGTTCATAACGCTCTTGAAGCGGCATGTCAACCAATCAGAGCGTCTCATCGTAGTGACGTAAGACGTCACAGCACGTAGCCGGAAAGAAGCGGGATCAGCCAAAATGGAAGATAAATGAACCTCATCCAAACGCTCCTGGAGCAAATGGTTAAACTCACCAAACTCAGAACGCATCTGAAGAATGGGGTGTATCCACAAACGGAGCTGATGCACCCGACGTCGACGTTGTCTAGATCTATGAAGTAAATAAATCCAAGCCACTGTCTCAATATGATCCGCCATAGCTCCGAACATCCCATAACAAAGGAAGCCCCGCCTTCGCGCTCTTTTTCGGTCAGGCTTTACGAGCTTTAACGCCTATGCGCTCTGACTGGCAGGCGTTATGAGCTTCAACTTCAAACGTCAAATTTGGAGCGTTATCAGCGTTGCTTGACGTTGACAAAGTAGCCGGTGTGAATGCACCATAAAGCTTTAATTATATCCTTTATTGGCATACATCATTGGAATTACAAGATTTTTAGCTTTCAAACGATGTATAACATGTTTAGATCCTCTGGACGCCTGACGATGTTACACTGCCCGCGGGTGAAGTATCACGAAGGGGTTTTAAATCACCCGCAACAAAAAATTAGAATTAATTAATTTAATTGATTTACCGCGCAGACCTAACTCCATGATTAACTTGAGTGCAGAAGCAAAATGTGTTATTTATTTAAATAAATTGAAACCTATAAGAACAATGTGGCTTAAGCCATCTGGTAACTTTATTACTAATTATAAAGCTCAGTCTCTCCAACAGGTTTTGATTGATGTATCTCAAACACTGCTCTGAACTCTAACAGGATAAATCTAAAACTAGCAGGATTCAGGACTTATGGACTATAGAAATCTGTTTAAATCAGAACCATTCAGTTCTACAGGTTCTTTAATCATTTACTGTCAAAACACACTGGTTTTCTGTTCAGTATACGATGTGTCACTGTTAAAACTAAAATGAGCTTTTGGTCACATGTTTAATGTCTTCAGCCATTTAAACTGCTCACATGTTCCGATCAAGGTCCTGAGAAAAAAACATTACAGGTAGTAGAAAATCGTCATAGCTGTTGTCATGATTTATCACCTGTCAATGAGCTGCTGATGGATCAGAAGCTGCTGAAAAGAAATCAGCATCATGCAGAAGCTAAATGAGCATGCGGAGAGTCGATGAGACAGCTGAGATGGCGCATTATGCAAACGGAGTGATTGCAGCCCCGCAGGCAACGCAGTCTGTATCATTATTCATTAGTTTACAATGCGAGGATTATTTCCTGCGTGTGTGTGTGTGTATGTGTTTGTAATTTGCATCCTGCTCTCTAACTCTGTAATTCACACATACTTATCAAGATTTAGGAGTTATTTTCACAAGATCATTTCCTGTTTCTGTCCAGGTGTCTCCCCTCCCTCTTTTTCATCACACTCATCTGTACTTCACACGCTTATCACCATTAATGTGTGAGATCGTTTCACACCAAAATGCAGCACGAGTGTGCGTCTCTGCCTCTCGTTTCTTTGCCTTCACACAAATCCTGTAAATACTCCCATCATCTTTCACACTGTTTGCTTTCTTCCCAGGGATTTACACAGTTCTGATTGTCTTTCTCCTGCAGCAACGGATCCTTTTGTTTCACCAAAATTAAACAAGTAACTGTTAAAAAATGTTCCACGAAGGAGATTATATTCAGTTCACTGGTTAATCTGATGATAAACTAAATTTGGAGGGAGATTTATTCATCTGTAATCTGTATGTTTTAATGTTACAGAGTTTGTAAGTATCGATCTTTGTATCTGATCACGTCAAACGTCACATCATTAAGTATTTAAGTTTAAAGTACATCATGGCTGCCATGTTTCTCGTCTCCTCAGACGCCTACAGTCTGTTTGGTTGCAGCTTTATGGACCACTGACTCCACATCATGTGACATGTAGCTGCTCACATGAATCCTGCTTTTATTTGCACTCTTGACTCGCCATCTGTGTGCAGAGTGTGCAACATTCTCTATAGGACGAGTGTAGCATAAAGCCCTGACCTCTGATACATGCATCATTTGACAGTGTCACGTTTCAGGTGCAGCACTTTGTAGGTTCATTACTTCTGCAGTTGGAGGGATTTCTGGGTTAATTTCTCACACTGTCATGTTTATACACTCAACACTTTTCCTTTTGGTTTGTCCTCACACATACTCAATGAAACTTTTTACTGACATTATTTTGAAATTTTCATTTTGTTTATCCATAAAACACAAGCTGAACTCTGTTTTAAATCAGAGAAATTCACTGAAAATAGTTGTTTTTTTTGTCACGAATATATAAACCAGGAGACATTAGTAATATGGGACACAGTTTATTTGGCTTGAAAATGTACTTAAACACAGACAAAAGACTTCCTGTACTTTATAATGAGACTAAAATACAAGGGTTTGTTTATTAAAAGCATAAATAAATGAAGAGCTGCTCAAAAAAATATAGAACCTGTAAAGAAGTTTCAGTTTAAGGCTGCAGTCAGCAAAAACACACTAAAATGTTTACATATTTATAAGAAAAATAACCTCTGCACACATGAATTAATTGCATTCTGTCGGGTCCAAACACAGAAACATGCTTTGTTTTTTTTTTCCTCACACAGAAACACTGAAAGCAACACAAACACACACAAACACACACACACACACACACACACACACACACACACACACACACACACACACACATCGTGTCTCCTTCTCGGTTCACCTCCCACATAACAGCAGAAGTATAACAGTGAAATGACTGAGTGGCTGTGAGGATCAGCTGGAGCAGTTTATGACTCGGCTTAGTAGAGTGAAAGATGAGAGACGAGAGCAGAACAGAGGAGGAGGAAGAACAGCCAGCTGGATTAAAGAAGAGGAGGAGAGAATAAACAACAATTTACTATTAAACAAGAAGTAAGTTTTAGGAGATAAAAGGAACAGATTTAGATGAAACAACCAGCTCCAAAGTTCAGCCGTTGCAACATACAAACACTCAAATGTCACATGAGAACAACCACAAAACCACTAAAATTAAAATCAGTTTATATTCCTCTTTACTGAGCTCGATCGTCTTCTATCCATCCATTTGAAAACCAGCTTATTTCTGTTCAGGGTCTTGGGGAGCTGGTGTCTGTCTCCAGTAGTAATTGAGGGAGAGGCGGGTCTACACCTGGATGGGTTGCCAGTCCATAGAGACAAAAAACCACTCAAACCAAGGGACGATTTAGATTTATCAATTAACCTTGTGCTTGTTTTATGTCTTTATGTTATGGGAGGAAACTGGAGCCCCTGGAGAAAACCCACACATGCACAGGGAGAACATGCAAACTACATGCAAAAGGGCCCAGCCTGGATTAGAACCTGGGACCTTCTCACTGCAAGGCAACAGTGCTGCAACTGCACCACTGTGCAGTCTTGTTTCATACAGTCATTTTAATGTATTTATTCTATCTTAAAACAGCCTTAGTTTAGAGAAACAGATTAACAAGCTAATAGCTAATCATCACTTTTAGCTAACGGCTAATCATCACTTTTAGCTAACGGCTAATCATCACTTTTAGCTAACAGCTAATCATCACTTTTAGCTAATGGCTAATCATCACTTTTAGCTAACGGCTAATCATCACTTTTAGCTAACGGCTAATCATCACTTTTAGCTAACGGCTAATCACATTTGGACCAACTACACAGTGGATTTCATAGCAGTTCAGATGAAGGTTATTTTATGAACTGTTACACACACAGCCACCAGATTTGTGTTTTATAAAATTCTAAGATAAAAGTAACGTATTTGTCTGAATCAGACTCTCATCTGTTCTGCTGCTCTGACGGCGAGCCGCGTGTTGATGCAAGTCACAGCATAAAACATTGAAACGTTCATACCTGAGAATATCTGCACATGCAACATGTACTATCAACATGAACACTATGATGAGTGCATGTAGCTTTACACATGGTGCATTTGGTGTCTGTCATGGAGAACAGTCTTAATGGTGTCAGTGAAACAGTTAAATAATAAAAAAGATTACAAATAAGAGACGAGATGAAAGTAAAATAAGTAAAGGTGTAACGAAAGCAGAGTTTTTTTTCTCGTGTTTCCACCCTCCCATCTTTTTGGTTTCATAACTGACACAATATCATGCTTGGTTGCTTCATTCATCGTTGATTTAATTCCCTTTCTCTCCTCAGTTATACAACAGCGAGTCTCTCACTCCTCTGACTGACACGGCCTCTCATAGAAACAAATTTCACCTCAGCACCACCATCACACCATCACTCAGAGGCTGTTTCTGTGTACTGATTAATAATATGATCACTCAGGCCTGTAACGATACACAGTCCTGCTCCGCGCTGCAATGAGAGTAAACTCTGCAGCCTTGAATATTTTAGGGATTGTAAACATGGCAGCCTTCAGACAGACCTCTGTCTGTGTCATTCTCTTGATGTAGTGTGGAGTTCTGCCAATTGTTGCTTCATCAAAAATTCAATAACCGCTGCTGTAACTGTGACTCTCGTACTAAGAGACCACAAAGAGACAGAGGAAGACAAACAGAGAACAGACAGATGAAATGAGGAGGTAAAGAGACGCTGAAGGAAAACAAAACAATGGAGGATGGAAAAAGTTCTTACAACACGAGGAGTGAGAGGAGGAGACTCGAGATTAAATATGTAGATGTCCCAAAAAGTTAGAAAATATTCTGTTTTTCTGGGTTAAAATGAAGTCTGGATGATTTGAGTTGATAACATTAAATACTGGCTGATGGTTCTGGTTTGATGTGATAAACAGATGTGCCAAAGTAGTCTGTCTGGGTTTGGGTCTAAAGGAACGGAACCAGTCTAATGTCCTTTTCCACTAGCGACGGTACGGTACTGAACAGGTAGGTTCTGACCCGTTCTGGTGCGTTTCCGTTACCTTTTGTATAGCTGAACCCTTCTTTTGGACCACCGCTGCCTCTGTCCAAAGTGACTCAACACGCCCGTCTATAGACTGATTGGTCCGGTAAAGTGATATCAGTCACACACCTACCTACGTAGTGGTAGCAGCTGATTGGCCTGACTGTGTGCACGTGAAGTGATGTCACAGAATGACGACTGATCAACCTCAAACAAGCCTTGCTGGGCGACATCTTCTCACATGTCGTTCACTGAGTTGTTTTTTAAGAAAAAGTCACAATTTTGAGTCTGAAGTACAAAATTAACTCAACATCCTCCATTACTGTTTCACGTAGATGTTTGTTACTACTCTTGTGTTGATTACGAATGACATCACTGACCTTTCACGCCACTTGTTAAGCTGAACACGCCCATGTTCCCACCCACATCCACATTGGAAACAGTACCGTACCGTCCCGTTCTGTACCGTACCGACCTGTTCTGTACCGTACCGACCCGTCGTGTATCTTACTGGACTGTCCTGTATCTTACTGACCCTCGTGGATCTGAAGCTGCTGAAAAGAAATCCGAGCTCAGAGTCTGTTGAGGTAAAACAAGATGGATAAATTCTGACTGGTGTCATTTTCTAACTCTAACTTTCTTGAAAGAAATCAGGGTAATTTGTACGAACTCTAAAAGTCTAAAAGTTTAAACATGTACGACGTCAAATTGATGTTCAACCCAAAAACCATTCCACAGGAAGCAAACTCTGTAAAACTGTGACTTTATTGACTAAAAATCAAGGAGTATGTTTTCTGTGAAGGAGGAAAAGAGGTTTTAAACAGATATTCAAACTAATAAAGTTGAGAAACAAACTGGCGCTGACATAAAACCCTAAAAGTAGAAAAAAAGATGAGTTTTATTCTTTAAATTCCTTCCAGAGTGTTTCATGTTATTTACAGGTTTTGTTTCCACCTCCAGGTTGTTTGAGACTCTTCAGTCTCTCTTCTGGTCCATTTTCGGGCTGCTGAATCTTTACGTCACCAACGTCAGGGCTCGCCACGAGTTCACCGAATTTGTCGGAGCGACGATGTTCGGGACATACAACGTCATCTCACTGGTGGTTCTTCTCAACATGCTGATCGCCATGATGAACAACTCTTACCAACTTATCGCCGTGAGTTTCCACTGACACTCTGAGCTGATGTTTGATTACAGATTCAGTCGTTTGATGATTCAGGCTCCTGTCAGATCAATAGATGTTTTTCAAATGGTGAAAAGGTTCCCAGATTTTAACATCCAGATTATGATGTCAGATTAATTGTCCACAAATTTCATCCTGGCTGCCAAAAACTAAACGAAGCTCCAGGAAACAAAATGATGAAGATCTCTGAGACCAGTATAAACCCGTGGTGTCGGATGTTTCAGTTGCATCATGGCTGAATCATTTCTGCTCTTCTGAATCAAAAGTTAAACAATCAATAAAAAGTCCTCCAGAGATCCTGGTAGTCTGCAGCTGTTTCACCGGCTTCGGTCTTCAAAAGTCTCATCTGTGTCTTTCAGGACCACGCAGACATCGAGTGGAAGTTCGCCCGCACTAAGCTGTGGATGAGTTACTTCGACGAGGGCGGCACGCTGCCGCCTCCATTCAACATCATCCCCAGTCCGAAGTCCGTCTGGTACCTGCTCATGTGGCTCCACAACAAGCTGTGCAGGAGGGGCCAGCCGCCCGGGGAGGGCTCGCACAAATGTGAAAACCTACGAGAGTTCACGGTGAGTGAAGACAGATAACACAGAGATGGTTCTGATGCTGCTCCCATGAGTCTGGAGATTTACTGTGGATGTGTTTGTTTCATCCCACCAGAATATAAAACTGTTATTAACAGGAAGAAGAAATGTTTTAAAAACGTCGTGATTTTTCTTGGTGTTTTCTGTGTGCAGTTGGTTTTTTACTCTGCAGGTGAAGAAACTTAGTGTTTTATGTTCAAGGTCATTTCATGCAGCATGAAAGGAAAAAAGGAAATAAGATGTTAAAAACTGAGAAGAAGCATGTTTAAAATGTTATTTTTAATCTTTAGCTATCAAAATTAAATATATTTTTAAATTTTTCCACTAAAACCACCAGAAAAACTCCTAATGCAGTACAAAATAAATAAATCAATAAAAAGGAACTTCAAAATATACAAATATACTGTTTACCAAATCTTTACACTAAATGTATATTTTTTACTGACTAATAATTTAAATAGTGTTCCAGATTTGAGATAATTTACTATAATCTTTGTTTCAAATGAAAGGAGGTGAATTCCACGAGTCCTTTAAACGCAGGCAGGTTTATTTCTTCTGCACCATGAGATTCATTCACTGCTGTAATATAAGAATTATGAGCAGCCGCCAAGTCTGTTATTAAAGATTGTTTCTAATTTAAAGACGTCACATTCCCAAACAAACAGGGCCAGAACAGCAAATCATGTTGTTTTCACAGTGTCACATCAGTAGCAGTTCTTTAATGAGAAACGTCGATGTAGAAATATCAACACAAACACCTGAAAACCTCACGACCTCGACTTCTGCTTCTTTAACAAACAGAAGATTTAAATTAACCATGATGACGAGAAGCAGCTCAGATTTACAGAAGTTACAGAGCAAAACATTCACGGAAAAACAGCAAAAACCAGAGAATAATACATAATAAATAAAAATATTAATACACAAACTGTAATATGAAACAAGTCGAGATGGAAAATGCTCATAAAATAAATATTTAAAAAATATTTTGTTTTTTAATGTGTGAAAGAAAGACAGACAATTGTTTCAAATTTGTTTCAATGAAAGAGTAAATATGTTATTAACAAGAAGGTGAAGATTAAACTGCAGAATAAAAGATGGAGGTATTAAATACAAACTATGTTCAAAAATGTTCAAAAAGCTGCAACAAAAATCTGAACTCAAAAAGCCAAATATCCAACAAGACAAGAGAAATGAGGGACTATCAGGAATAATCTACAAAAACAACAAGAGCTGTTTGGTTTTCAAAATAAAAGAGAACTGAGTTCTAATCTTAAACATTTACCCAAATCTCAGCTAAAATAAATCTACTACAAATTTGAACAGAACTGAAGCTAAATATCTCTCTCTAAACTGAAAGATCACAACAAATCTGTTCTAATAAATAAAGTTACTAAAACATCAAATATATCAGAATGTCTTCAGTAAAAGTGTAAGAAATAAAGGTTGATTTCTTGTACAAATGTGTTCATTTTAAAAACTGGACACTAACAAACCTGACATGATATTTACTGTTAGATTTGATTCTGAACAGAATAGAGATGTTGGTGTGTAAATATTCATCATCTGTTTATACTTGTATCTCTGCAACTGATGGAAAATATTTCATCTGAAAAAAGAAAAAAAAGAAAAAAACTATTAAATTCTAATTTTTAAAAAAATTGAAACTCTCCTCTTGTCTGCTGAGATTAGAATTTAATCTGCGTTTATCCTCCTGGTTGTGGCTTTTTTCACTATACTGTAATTGTCTAATTGCTGGCTGAATCTGTGGAGCAAACTGCTTTAATTACAGGGTTTGAGATTATTTAATCAGAAACAGATTATTATGATTTATTTTAGCATTTTCTATTTTGTGACAAAGTGATTGTTGTTAGCAGAGCAGTTCTGATAAAATCTCTTGTAGCAGCAGATGGAGCTCACGCCTGAAATACTCATTAATTAAAACCCAATGCCAGGAACCTCCTGAGCAGCTTCAGGGCAGACGGGACTCGTTAGACTGGACCGACCCAGGTGTCACTTAGAAACAACAGGAACCACAGAGTGGAGATAAGGAGCTGGTTGATCAGAGGAAGTTTTTCAACAAAATTTAAAAAATAAACATTCAAAATTTCAAGTCTTTTACTTGTTGAGTGTCTCAGCAGGTTCTCTGATGTTCAGTCCTTCATTTATACACATTAAATTAAATCCATACATGCCTTTTCTCTCTCTGGTCCTGTGGAGGGTTATGGGGTGTCTTGACTAGTGATTGGACGAGAGGTGGTTTGACCCCGCCCTCTCCTCTACATGTCTGGGATAGGGTTGTTTATCTTAATAGAGTGTCAGTAAAAAATTAAATAAAACTAAACATTTCTCTCTATAGAAAAACTTGTGTTTTCAGATTCTCCTGCTGTGTTTCTCTTCACTCGGCTCGCACACACACACGCAAACACACACATATTTAAACACACTCTCCTGGTATCAGATCTCTGCAGAGCTGTGAGTCTCTGTGAACCTATGTGGGCTGGTTGGCTTATATAACTCAGCTGATTTCAGCTGAGGTGAACATGCCAGCTGCACTCAGTGTGTGTGTGATGGTGTGAAAAAGCTTTATCACTGTGCACCGATCGCTCTTTCTCCAGATGACTGGACTGTTAAATGTGTTTATCAGGACGTGTTTGTCTGCCGATGTTCCCTCTGTGCCTTCAGCTGATGTCCGTCTACGAGCACTTCGGCTGTTTATTCTCTGTATTTCTGTCACTGGATCAGTTTGTTTGGGGTTTTGTGGAGTGTCTATGACCAATCAGTATTTTACCTGCAGCAGACAGAGTAACCTTAACCTTAACTTTTAAATGGATATGATCTTCATTTAACAATTGCTTTATGATTTAAGATTCATGTTTTGAATGTTTTCATATTAAAATAGCTGCATCCACATGGTCTGGATGGAGACTTGAGGTGAATAAAGTTGATTTATTGTAGGTTGTGAAGCTGAAAATGTTCTCTCAGATGGAACAGCTGTCACATTAGTGAACATGTTTGGTTTTGTCACTGACAAACATGAAGAGAAACATGTAACCCAGAAGTCAGTGTTACAAGTAAAGGAGCACCCCCTAGTGGCTGGCTGCAGTACATGTTGTAGGCTCCACCCAGGTCACATGTAAATTATTAAGACATTTTATTAACCCAAAAAATAGTGAAATCTCTTCAGATTGATTTTTTTTCCCAGGTGTTTACTCTTGTTGATTCACATGATTCTTATCTTGCAGTTGTATATTCAAAATGTTATTTTCTATAATACATTTTGTCAACAACAAACAGTTAAAAAGTTTCTGTGTCCATATAGTGAAGATACTTCTGGAGAATGTTACTTTTAAAGTAATTCATTCTGCTGAGATCATCTCTGATATAGTAGAGACTGGAGCAACATGTATGTTTGTCTTTATTAACTTTATTTCAGTTGGGATATTTATTTTCTTTCATTTTTACCAGTATAATGATTCAATGTAAATAAGAGCGTCATAATTCTGTTAGTAATTTACACTCTTACTGTAGTTTCCATTTTATCATCCTTTCAAAATAAAGCTCTAATGGCAGAAGCATTTGCAGGACCACTTTGAGATTTTGTTCTATTTTCAGTTTTCTCATGAGTCTCAGGGTCTCGCTTTCATATCGCTGGAATTTAGAACTTTTAAACATTTACAAGACAAATCTTCCCTTAACAATAATTACAGAGTCTCTGCAGGAATCTGGAACAAATCTGCAACCCCCCGTGTTCAGTTTCTGTGAGAGTGTGAGGAATGTGAAGTTTTCGTTGATTAGAAATGCAAAAAGCAAATTGGACATTCTAAACAAGAACAAATTAAGATGTAATTAACACATTTTGAACTGTGACGAGACATTTTGCCCAACATTTACAAAAACTTGCAATTTATCTGCAGCTTCAAAATCAGTTGGAACTACCAATTAAATATAATTAAAATTCTTTAAAAATCTATTTTTATTTGTAACTTTTGTGTCTCCAACAACTCGCCAACTTTTTGAACATAGTGAGAATCATGACTCAAGCTTATCGGGTTGTTAGGAAACCAGGAGGTGTTTCATCGCCACCTAGTGGTCATGTTGGCAGCAATTAACTACCGGGCGCTAGTGAAAGAAAAAAAAGCAGCTACTTATCAAAACAACAGACACAGTAACTGTTAAACAACTCTTTAAATATTTGAAACAAGGAACAAACAAAGCATCAAATATGTCATTTACTGTTTGTGTGTGGACCGTGTTTGTTTTGTCCTTCAGCTGATTCGTTTACTGCATGAAAACAAGAAACTGGTACTTAATTCTGCCCTCACTCTCAGTTCTATTGGATCATTTAAAGTGGTGAGTTATAGCCAAAATATTAACATTCAGATGTGAGCATCTGCTGCAGGATGGAGGGAGTAACTTTAAAATGAGAAATGATTAGCAGAAGTTCATTACTCAGCATCTCTAGAAGATGGTCAAGCCGGGCCGTGAACGTGTCGTTCTATCAGCCAGAAGCAATTTGTTAGCTGTTTGTTTGGTTTTACTTTGGTGCTGTTAGCGAGTGATGTGGATGGAATATATTCTGTAGACTGAATTATCATCCAACCTGAGAATAATGAGAGCAGAGAGGAATGAAAGGGTGTGGAGTAATAAGTGATGAACCAGAACTGAATATTAAGGGATGCAGTGATACTGTGCTGATTTTTTTAACCGGATCTTTTCTTTTGTTTTTCAGGAGCGTCATGCCGACAGTCTGATTCAGAACCAACATTACCAGGTCAGTACTTCATGATCTTCAGCTTCCTGTTTCTTTCTGCATCTCGGACAGATTAAAGTTGGTTGTATTCAGTCTCTTAGTTCACTGTTAAAAGACGTGCACTCATGTTACAGGACACGGACTCTGTATCTAAACTTCTCCAGTTCTCCAGTAAAAAAAGTCTTTATTTCAAGAAAACTGAAAAACAACATATACTGAACAAAATATGAACGCAACACTTTTGTTTTTGCTCCATTTTGTTATGAGATGAACTCAAAGATCAAAAAAACTTTCCACAAACACAAAATAACATCTGTCTCAAATATTGTTCAAAAATCTGTAATAGATATCCATCCCACCTCCCAGGTGTGCCTTATCAAGATGTGGATTAGACAGCATGATTAATGCACGTGGACTGTGCACGTGGACTGTAGACTGGCCACTCGGAAATGTTGAGTTTTGTTTTACTGGGGGGGTCCGGGGACTCAGAAAACCAGTCAGTATCTGGTGTGACCACCATTTACCTCATGTAGACCCCCTAATAAAACAAAACTCAACAATTCAGTGTGACCTTTTATTATGGCCAGTCTAAGGCACACCTGTCCAATAATCAAGCTGTTTAATCAGCATCTTTTTAGATCTTTGAGTTTGTCTCATAAAATGGGAGCAAAAACAAAAGTGTTCAGTGTAAATATGCTTCTGTATCTCACATCCTGAATATCTGCAGCTAAACACCAACAAATCAAACCAGACATGCACCTAAATGAGGCTCCATGAACACTTTATATTCATAGCCATTAAATTGTGTGGATATCTTGGTGTTGATGCAGGAAGACATGAAGGAAAACTGGTTCTAATATCTGTCAAAGCTGCAGCAGCAACCTGCAGTCAGACCAAACCAAAGACCAGGAGCGTGAGATTCACTCTGACGTCTCTGTTGGTTTCAGGTGCAGCTAAATCACCACGAAAAACATCATCTGGTTTGTTTCAGCCAAGATTCTCTCCTATTTTTCTGTTTTCTACTCTTTGCTTCGGCTGTGCAGAAAACTGGATTTTTTTTTAATTATAAATGAGTGTGAAGGTAATCACAAACACCAGTTTTCTAACTGGATTAGTTTTCTCCATCTGAGGCAATCACACTGTTTTGTGAGACAGAAAAGTTAAATGAATTTCCCTTCAGGTGGCCACATGTTGTGACGGCTCCTAAGAGCCAATCAGCAGCTAATGAATCTACCAATCATGAAGAAGAAACAAAATAAAAACAGGGAGACCAAGTCGAAGGAAAAGATTTGTAGCAGATTCCACATGTTGTTTAGAACCGTGTTTCATCTCATACATTATAAACAACTAGAGAAAACCTTCAAATGTAATTACATGTTGAAGTTTTACATGATGGCAAAACTAGATATTGTAATATTAAAACAGTAAATCCTCTTTTTATAGACCCAATTAAAAACGTAGGTCCTGTAAATGAGCTTAAAATTGTTCCTTTTAATTCTTCACAAACATTTTTTAAAACAGATATAAAACACGTCGAACCACAGCGATCTGTGTACGGATAAATAAACTTTTTACACAGTAAAACTCACTATTAATTTGACCCAAATACATCAAATAAACACGTTTAGAGTTTCTACTTTCATTGTATCTCAGATTCACTGAACAGATTCGATCAGCTGATCTTCACATCTGAAACTTCTTCTTGATCTTATGAAGTGATTGTTTGTATGAGGATGTTTTTCCTCATCCTAAAAGGCAGCAGCATCTTTTCACTGTCCTCATCTCTTTTTGTTGTTATTATAAGAACACAGTGAAATGTTTCTGGCAGCAGAAAGTGTTGCTTTAATGTCCAGTTTTGTGGGATTTTTTAAAAATAATTTGTGCAGCAAACCAACGAGCCGAGCTTGTATAATGCAACGCCAGATCTTTGTATTTGTACTTTATTATTGGCAGCGCTGATTGTTCCTTTGATATGCGTCCATGTTTTTAAAGGCTGTGGGAATCTGTCCTGCACATTACCAGAGTGTGTGGTGTGTTTTTGGCAGAGGTGCTGAGTGACAGCATGCCAGACCGGCCTGTTTGGCTCACACAAGTGTTGACTGTGGGCCGATGTTCTGTGTGTGTGTGTGTGTGTGTGTGTGTGTGTGTGTGTGTGTGTGTGTGTGTGTGTGTGTGTGTGTGTGTGTGTGTGTGTGTGTGTGTGGTGTGTGTGTGTGTGTGGTGTGTGTGTGTGTGTGTGTGTGTGTGTGTGTGTGTGTGTGTGTGTGTGGGTTTGTATTTCTGACCTCCTGAGGACCCGTTTCCTGACTTTTACTATGTTTCTGGGGTCCGAGGGTTCTTGTGGGGACCGAAGCCTGGTCCCCATGAGGGGGACTCCCCTTTTTAGGGTTAGGGGTTAGGTTTATAGGTATGGTGTGAATAGAGTTTTAGTTAGTCTTAGGGTTAGTTATAGATCAGTAATGGTTAAGGTTAGTAAAAGGGTTTGGGTTAGGTATAAATCTAGTTACTAAAATCAATGGAAGTCAATGGACGGTCCCCATAAGGATACCAAAACACACTTGTGTGTGTGTGTGTGTGTGTGTGTGTGTGGTGTGTGGTGTGTGGTGTGTGTGTGGTGTGTGTGTGTGTGTGTGTGTGTGTGTGTGTGTGTGTGTGTGTGTGGGGGGTGGGGGGTGTGTGTGTGTGTGTGTGTGTGTGTGTGTGTGTGTGTGTGTGTGTGTGTGTGTGTGTGTGTGTGTGTGTGTGTGTGTGTGTGTGGGGGGGAGGGGGGGTGTGTGTGGGGGTGGGGGGGGGTGTGTGGGGGGGGTGTGTGTGTGTGTGTGTGTGTGTGTGTGTGTGTGTGTGTGTGTGTGTGTGTGTGTGTGTGTGTGTGTGTGTGGTGTGTGTGTGTGTGTGGTGTGTGTGTGTGTGTGTGTGTGTGTGTGTGTGTGTGTGTGTGTGTGTGTGTGTGTGTGTGTGTGTGTGTGTGTGTGTGTGTGTGTGTGGGGTGTGGTGTGTGTGTGTGTGTGTGTGTGTGTGTGTGTGTGTGTGGGGTGTGTGTGTGTGTGGTGTGTGTGTGTGTGTGTGTGTGTGTGTGTGTGTGTGTATCAGGTTTGGAATTACCACCCACTCAGCACCAAATGCCTGTGAAATTTTTTTCTTTGGTTTATGATCAATGAGGGTGACCCACATCATCAGCTGATTGGTTAATGAGACATTTAAAGAACTTTAAGAGCTTTAAGATCTTAGAAACATTAAAGAGTTTGTAGAACTGATTTATTTCAAGTATTTTACTGTAACTGACAGTAAAAGGTACCACGAATAATTACTCTCTTTAAACCAGATAGAAGAAACATTTACGTTTTATATTATCGATTTGAATTACATCACTGTATCACTATTTGTTAGAATTAATGTGTTTTTATATAAATCTGTGCTGTTGGTCCTTTAAAACCTTTTGATAAATGAACATCCAATAAAAAGACTCTAATAGATGACGTAACTCATTTCCTGTTCTGATACCCAGCTGGTTCCATTAATGTTCATCATTTTCACATAAATCTTTATCAATAATCATATTTATGTAAATATTCAGTTATCTGATAAAGAAAAACGATGACACACAGCTCAGTTATATAAAAATAAATATGTTTTTATATTATTTCCTAAAAACTTTGTGTTTTTGGTGATCAAAGGTTTCTGCCTGACAGCTGGGTTGTAAATTATGTTTAATTCAGATTAACAACCTGATTTATTTTACATGAAAACATGAAAGACCTCTTAGAATAATAATTATTATTATTTGCCTGTTAATTTTGTCCATTTAAATTCTTCTAGTATTACTAGTTTTAAATAAATCATTCTGTTGTGCAGCATTTTCTTTCGAACCTGTTTCTTAGGAGATGTGATGCTTTTACGGACTTGAATTAAGTCATCTGATATGACGGTGCTCAGACTTTCAGAGATAAAAACAGAAGTACAGTTGATGTCAGTAACCATGACAACTGTTTTCAACAGGAAGTGATCCGGAGTCTGGTGAAGAGATACGTGGCAGCCATGATACGCAGCGCCAAAACAGACGAAGGCCTGACGGAGGAAAACTTTAAGGTGAGGAACCAGGAGGAGATGCTGTTGTCATGGTAACGTGCTCTTACTAATCACCATAAACAAGTAACAGCTACATCTTTCTGTCTTTCTGTTCAAACATCAGGTTGTTAGTTCTGCTGTAAACACTCCAGGTTTTACTGACACCAGACACAAAGCTGCTTTTATGGCTGCAAAGATTTATGACCAGATTTAAACACCCAGCTGTCTCCTTTCAAGCACTTCTGCCTTTTTCTGCCCAAAATCTGCTGCTCGGACTAAAACCAGCAGTTCACTGTCAACCCATTTTTTTTTCTGAATTATTCTGAGTTGTCTTACCTCCTGAGTCGGTTTCCCATGATGCTCTTAGAGCCTGTCTTTGAAGTGAAATTTCCTTTGGGCTTTTCAAAATAAAAACAACATCAGGTGAATGTAGAACTGACTCACTTCTCCCTCCAGTTTACCTACCTGTGTGTGGGAGAGAGCATGTATATTTTGTTTATGTGCTTACATCAGCATTTTCTTCTCTGAGGAAATAAAACCAACATACAGCATTTAGATGAGCTGATGCATGTGGTTTAAATCTCATGCTGTGCTTTTATATGAAGGAGTAACTCAGTACATACAACTGTAAACACAGTCAGGGTCTATGCAGGTGTTTATGTAAATTTCCTGTAAAAGCTAAAGGCTAAATTAGATTTGCAAGGGATTTAAAAGGAAGTGGAAATCAGTTCTGATGTCCCCAGATGGTTCCACTGCTGAGTAATCAACTAAACTGCTGAACGTTGCTAGAAACACTCTTGTTTTTCCAAAATGAAGAAGGCAGAATGAACATAAGCGCAAACAGGATTCTCATTATATCTTGTTGATTTTTAGAAATTAAAAAATGTCAATGTGAAACACTCAGACTGTTTTGTTCATCATCAGAGGAACTTAATATTTATCTAAAAGTATCACTCATTTATTTCTGTTTTCTTTCACAGGAAAATACACTGAATGTTGTTTTAAGCTTTTTGTAAACTAGTCCATTTTGTGGTGGTGTGTTTTTTTTTCCAGTCCTGTTTGTTTACATTAAAGGGGGCGGGACCTAAAACCTGTACTGAAACCAACCACTAGAGGGAGCTGTTTGGGCTTTTGCTTCAACTGCCGTGTTACATTCATATGTAGTACACACGCCTTTGTTTTGTTTTCTTTTAGTCTTTCCTGCTTTTAACTTGTAAATTTAGACAATATTTAGAATTTAGAACAAGTTAGTTATTTTATCAAGATCATTTCTGTCTGTTGACTTCATTTGACCTTTATTCTTACCTTTATTGTATTTGTGAGGTTTATTTCTACAGATATGGTTCATCAGTTCAGGATTTTAGTTTATTAATTATCTCTGAATAATGTGAATGAAAACCAGGATACATCATGTCCATCATATCTTTAACATACAGCTGGTATCCTGGTAACAGAATATATCAGAGATGTGAGAGTATTTTCCCCTGAATGACCCCACTCTCCTCTCTATTCCTCACTTACACCATATATTCACTCTTTCTTTCTCTGTTTTTGCTCTTCTCTGCTCATCCTCCTCTTCACCCTGCGCCTCCACAATCCGATGGTTCACCTCCTCTCTCTCAGCCAGCCATCATCCTCATCTCTCCCACTTACCCTCCTCACCCTCTTCTTTCATTCATCTTTACCAAACCGTTTCAAGCTTCAGAGGAAGGAACGTTTAGACTGAAACTTTGTCACATTAAACTGGTTCTTGTTTTTGTCTCCCTGCAGGAGCTGAAGCAGGACATCTCCAGTTTTCGATACGAGGTGTTGGATCTGCTCGGAAACCGTCGTCCTCCACGCCGACATTACTCCTCCTCCAGCGAGACGACAAAAGAAGATGCTGCTATGGCGTCGGAGGACGACAGTGAATCGGGCGACGGCGGTGGAGGAGGAGTCGGCGTCCACAAGTCAAAAAGTGTCACCTTCTCCAACCCGATAGAAGACGACAGAAGACCAGGACCGACGCTCGGCGTGTCGGCGCTCGNGCGCTCCATTTCAGGAATGACACGGATAGACAGAGCTCAGGAGGGGCAGCTGGAGGAGACTGTGGGATGGGGGGAAGAGGAGGAGGAAGAGGAGGGGAAACCAAAGAGCAACGGGCTGAAGACGACTGTCCTCCCTCCTGCCTCCACCGCTGTCCTCCCCTCACCATCTTCGTCCTTCTCCACCTTCTCCTCTTCACTTGCTCGCACAAAGAGCCGCCTGCAGCGCCTCTCGGCTCCGAGCGCAAAGACGGACTCTTTCA
The DNA here is from genome assembly GCA_006937955.1 of Pachypanchax playfairii. Classification (NCBI taxonomy): domain Eukaryota; kingdom Metazoa; phylum Chordata; class Actinopteri; order Cyprinodontiformes; family Aplocheilidae; genus Pachypanchax; species Pachypanchax playfairii. The sequence continues at coordinate 1,056,316 of SSNP01000068.1, forward strand.
GACGCCTCTCTTACCTGTTCTCCCGCTCCAAACGCAAAGCCCCACCCACGCCGCTAACCCTCCAGTCCCCACCCTCCTACACCATCTCTGACGGATTGCTCCGCCCACTGGGGAGCCACAGCCACTCTGACTTCGGACTCAGCGACGTCACCAGAAGTGACCCTCACCTGAACGAGGTGGGCCGCTTGGTGGACAACCCGTCGTTCTCGCCGCGGAGAACGAATGGGCGGGACTCACTGCTGACGCTGCCCCTCCCACCGCCGTGCCCCTGCCAATCCCTGCACTGTGCTTCCAACATGTCCGAGTCCAGCTCGCGACTCCTGGACTCCAGCGAGGACGTTTTCCAGGGCGAAGGCGTGGCGGGCGAGGGAGGTGTGGACGGAGGAGGAGGAGGGGGACTGATGATGATGGGTGGGTGGGTGGGACCCTGTGAGGATGTCATAGAGGACAGCTGTGAAGTCATAGAGGACTCTGTCACCACGCAGCTATAGGAGACAGTTTTTATTTTTATGTTTCTCCTGTTTGCTGAACGACTGAACACAAAGACGGAGCGATACAGAGAGAGAGAGAGAGAGAGAGAGAGAGAGAGAAAGGAGCGTTTCATTCTACAGGTTTAACATCAGCAGGATGCTGCAGGACAAGAATGAAGCTAATAACAGCTGAGATGATGGAAAGGATCCAGATGTGGCAGATGTTTATGGAGACAGTTTGACATCTTGTTTGTTGTGTTGGTGTAAAACCTCCTTAAGGGCTTGTTCCAGCTGTTTTCTGATGCCTTGCTGTAGAGCAGTGAGTCAAACATTCAGGTCTCATTTTAACTTCCCCAGAGTGTGTTAGGGTCATGGAAGGGCAGAAAAAACTTAAAAACACAGTTTATATCTATAACGTGTGTCA